>JBBMKF010466206.1:0-10929 GCA_037834155.1 Curcuma caesia | reverse complement strand
AATGATTAGAAAGGACAAACAATGGTGTTTAGAGAGATCAAGCAAGCTAAGGCATTCTTCTATTTGTGGCTGAGGCTCTAAAAAACGATTGTGGTTGAGGAGTCAATTCATGGCTATAATTTTAAAGAAAAGGATGCCTTGTGTTGATCGTAGGGGCAAAGACAGAGAATTAGGCAAAGGTGTTGGTTGATTGATTGGAGTATGAAGATATTAAATGAATTAAGGTGATGGAAGAGTTTGGTTGGATTGATCGAATGGAGTCATAATGAATTTGATGATTAAGGCTTTATTATCCTTTTTATGAGTTCAATTTCGTCCAATTAATTTTAGAGATAGATTATTTTTGTTTTAGTTTAGTTTGTCTATGGGATAGATTTGGAGTATATTTTATGTATATTACATATTTAAAGGTTCATTTTTAAAATATTTATTTCTATTGAATTTTGATCCCATTAATTAATGATCGAGAAATCTAGAGGGCAAGGAGACATCACTTAAATTTCTGATGTGGAAATCGAATACGATAGGTTCACTCATTATTTGAAAAAAAAAATCAAAAGGGCGTCTATTATTTATTATTTATGAAATCTAACGAAATAGTAAGATTGATATTTTATTTTCAATTAAAATCAAATGAATTTTTAATTATTTATTGATATAAAAGTTAGTACCTAGTTTTTATAATACAGTATTATAAAGATATTGTTTTATTCATTAAAATATTATTTTGATTAAATTATCATTTAAAAATAAAATTAAAATAATATAAAATTATTATTATAGAAGTTAATAATTAATTTTTATATATTGTAGAAGTTATCGTATTATTTTCTACTTGGTCGAGTAATAAAATAATATAATAATATTTAATAATTAATTTTTATATGTTGTATAAGTTACATGTTAATTTTTACATGATAGAGTGATTAGATAATACAAGAATATTTTAGATAATTCATATTAATGATAAATTTTAGTTAGTCTCATTGACTATCTTTGGAGGTGATCAGTTCGGTGCCACGGAAGTTTTCCACCGGCCATCAGGATAAATCGAGGGTCAATCACCCCCCAATTAGTCCCATTGACTATCTCTGGGGGTGACCGGTCTGACTCCACTGAAATTTCCCATCGGCCACCAGTGTAAATCGGGAAGTGCACGCAGTGGCCAACCCAGACGCCCAACATCGGTTGATTGCGCTCTCCATTTAGAGGAAAATTTCTGTAAATACGCCGTAGCTGGGGATCGAACTGCAGATGCCTGGGTGACAACCTGGATGTCCTACTGTGGTACCATTGCCCCGGGACTAGATAATTCATATTAATGGTTAAATGCTATGTTCATTTGACCTTGATTAAAAAGACCTCTATTATTTAAATTCAATCTTATATAAATTTTTATCCATTATTATAATAAATTTAAGAAGTGATTTTATAAATAATAGAGACCTTTTGATTTTTATCCATACACTATTGTAAAGTTTTTTCCTAAAGATTTTACTCTTATATATAATAATAATATATATAATAAGTTAATAAAATATTAGAACATCAAATATTATTTTTATATTGTGTTTTGGTGGTTGCTAAAGAACATACGCATCATGGGGAACGTGTCATGCATGAAGTCTCGGATCAACATTTTTAATTTTTGCATAATTAATTTCGTCGATTTATTTCAGTTTTTTTTAATATTTATCATCTTCCTCTAAATTCTCCTCCCATCTCTTTCCTCTCATCAATGCACTTGCTTTCTCCTTCTTCACTGAAGCGAGCGAGCGAGCGAGCAGCCAACGGCATCCTTCGTCTCCACCCAAATTTGATCTTTGTATCTTCGCCAATTTCAAGTTTTTCCCCACTATTTCTTTTAAAAATCGAAATTTTCTTGAGATTCATTGTTTTTTTTTCTTCGTTGCGGTCAGTTTCAGTGGTGATACATAGTGAATCCCGAATTGAACCTGGTTGAGGGGAGATGGCTAAAGGCGAGGGAGGCGGCGGCGGCGGTGGAGGAGGAGGAGGCGGTGGAGGTGGCGGTGGTGGCGGACTACCGAAGACGGATGACACGGCGCCCCACCCGATAAAGGAGCAACTACCGAATGTTTCTTACTGCATCACCAGCCCTCCTCCATGGCGTAAGTTTAGGTTAAATACCGCCGAGAATGATGGGATTGATACTTTATTTTATTGGAAGAATCTTGCAACTTTTTTCTGATTCCTTGATGCATTCTGATTTTGTTCCCATCCTTTTCGCAACTTTTTTATGCTTAAATTGTACGATTATTGATTTATTGCCCGCTTGATTTTAATATTTTGGGGCTTTTCTTCTTTCTTCACCATTGATGCAGTTGTCCTGAGCTTTTAGTTGTCAAATTAAAGACCTCGTTGCTTTTAGATTAAGGATTTTCTTATAAAAATTAACCTACTTATGAGAAGATCTTCACTATTAACTGTTTGTCTTGGTAATTATAATCTTCCCTAAAGTTAGAATAATCCCAAATTAGTTGTTATTGTTTTTCACCAACTAACAGATAAATTCCAAAATTCTGAATCATGCAGCTGAAGCTGTTCTTCTTGGATTCCAGCATTACCTGGTCATGTTGGGCACCACAGTTATCATTCCTACCATTCTTGTTCCTCAGATGGGTGGTGGAAATGTGAGTCAAAACCACTTTAACTATTTCATAATTTGAAAGAAGATCCATGTAGATGATCATTGTTACTCTATCTGCTTAATCTCAATCATGTCCTAATCTGAGGGTCACTTTCGATAAGCAGGATGAGAAAGCTAAAGTGATCCAAACACTACTCTTTGTGGCTGGATTGAACACACTCATACAGACAACTGTTGGAACTCGGTTGCCTGCTGTGATTGGAGGCTCATACACGTTTCTTGTGCCAACCATCTCGATAATTTTGGATGATCGGTTCAACAACATTGTTGATCCACACGATGTACGTTTCCAACATTAAAATTTTCCTGGTTCCATCAAGTTCATAATTTAACAACAAGAGAGATTGTATTTTACCACTATCATGAGAACATGTAGACCACACCTACCCTATAAGATTCTTTTGTTACTCTCATGAAAACTTCATGTGCAAATCAAGAATCAAACAACTAATATACTAATATTTGTCATGAATTGGCCTATGGATAATTTGGTATGCGACAATCATGTGCTTTGCACATAACTCCTATGTGAGGATACTAACCGCAAAATCTTACGGGTAGGTAATGGTGAGCAGAAAATGCAAAGATTCTCTCTCGGATAAGTGAATTGTGAAAAAGATTGTCATTGTTTTTTGAATGAAAACCAAGTTGATGCAGCAAAACAGAATAAGTAATTTTGGATTACAAATTCTTGGTTTGCAGAGATTTCGGAAGTCAATGCAGGCTACTCAGGGTGCTCTTATCGTTGCTTCCATCATTCAGATTCTTGTCGGTTTTAGTGGATTCTGGAGGGTAGCAGCAATGTATGGAGTTGAACACTTTTGTGCATAAGTTTTGTTCTTTATGTAAAAAGAATTGTTTCATCCAAAAGTTATGATGATGTTGGTAATTTTACAAAATTAATCATATAATTTGTACTGTGTTTCGGAAATTTATCCTTCAGTTTAAAATCGTCTAATTCGGAGTATATATATTAACTGTAGGCATTTAAGTCCTCTTTCTGCTGCGCCACTGGTTGCTTTGGCTGGCTTTGGCCTCTATGAACATGGTTTTCCTGGAGTAAGATTTCGTCATTATCATTCTTTCGGGAGATTTTAAATGGCTTCATTTCGATTTAGTCATTCTTAAAGATTTTTTTTTCTCTTAATGAATCAATTGCTGACAATGATACAGGTTGCAAAATGTATTGAAATTGGACTTCCACAGCTAATAGCATTAGTAGCATTGTCACAGGTATAGATTTCGACAACTCTTTGGAGATTCTCTTAAAGCCTTAGTTTTCTGATTGGTTCAAATTCAATTTCTTGCAGTATGTGCCACACTTGCTACATGTGAAGAAGGATATATTCGACCGGTTTGCAGTCATATTCACTGTTGCAATAGTATGGTTCTATGCTTACATCCTCACTATAGGAGGTGCATACAGGCATGCCCCACTACTAACTCAGCTACATTGTCGTACTGATCGTTCTGGACTTGTCGGCGCATCTCCATGGTAGGGTTGAGTTGCCTATCTTTTATGTTGTGTTTTGCACCATAAGATTGCTCCAATTCAACATCCTAAGAAATGAGTTTTGAGTAAGATATTTTGCTAAGCAAGCATACAAATGTGTATATAAGCCTCTCTGAACTGCAGCATCGCTGTAATCTTGGGACCGCCACTGCAGCTCTCGTATCAAGTTCATTTTGTGAATGTTTTAGAACTATTGCCTTATGTTCATGAGACCTTGATATTTTTATCTTGCTGGGCCATCTGTTTCCATCTCTAGCATTCTTTTTTATCTATAACTAGATCGACCTTCTACTCATACAGGATAAGAATACCATATCCTTTCCAATGGGGGAGACCAAGTTTCAATGCTGGTGAATCTTTTGCGATGATGGCAGCCGCATTCGTTGCTCTTGTAGAGGTCTTCTATCTCGATTCTCTCTTACTTTCCTTCGAGTTACCTTACTAAACTTTCACATACTAAACTTTGTCAAATCCAGTAGCTAAATATGTTTGAACATTTTACTTCATGATGTAGTCAACTGGTACTTTCATTGCGGTTTCGAGGTATGCAAGTGCCACACAGATTCCGGCTTCAGTTCTTAGTCGAGGAGTCGGTTGGCAGGTATTGAAATTAACAATTGCACTGTGTGAAATTTATGAAACATGTGATACTAGTTACAACTTGTTTGTTTAATCCAGGGAATTGGAATATTGTTGGATGGAATATTTGGGACGGCAAATGGGTCCACTGCGTCCCCGTAAGGCGATCGATTATGCTTAAATTTCACACTGATGAACTGATTGCCTAACACTATTTCTTGATGCAGTGAAAATGCTGGTCTGTTAGCATTAACTCATGTCGGAAGTCGAAGAGTTGTTCAAATATCTGCAGGCTTCATGATTTTCTTTTCTATTCTCGGTGAGTCAGTCACTTGTCTTTGCTTTGATATGCAATTTCTTGCAGATAACATGCTTTATCTCTACTCCTCCTGATGGTTTGTGCAGGCAAATTTGGAGCTGTTTTCGCGTCCATTCCGTTGCCAATTGTTGCGGCTTTGTATTGCCTTTTCTTTGCGTATGTCGGTATGTTTCATCAAAACTCAGCCGCGACACAAGATAAGCTCTACTTAATTTGTTTTTTTCCTTACACCAATTTTGTTTATATATGATCTAACAGGAGCTGCGGGTCTTAGCTACCTTCACTTCTGCAACCTCAACAATTTTCGGGTCCTATTCATCCTAGGGTTCTCGGTGTTTCTTGGCTTCTCGGTCCCTCAATACTTCAAGGAGTATACGTTAGTCGCTCGCCACGGCCCTGCACACACTAACGCCAGATGGGTAATACTTTGTGTTTTGATCAAGATGAAAGAAACTGAGCTTGTTTCTGTATCCAATTGTTAACAAACCAAAATGTGCCTCCAGTTCAACGATATCGTCGATGTGATATTCTCCTCGGAGGCATTTGTTGCGGCCTTGGTTGCATATTTCCTGGACTACACCCTGAACAAGAACGATAAAGCGATGAGGAAAGAAAGGGGTTACCATTTTTGGGACAAGTTTAGGACCATGGACAAAGACCCAAGAAGTCAAGAGTTTTATGCATTGCCATTTAATCTTAATAGATTCTTCCCATCCAACTGAATGCAGAGTTTCGCGCCTCGTTTCTTTGTACCATATGTTCTCTACGAACCACCCGAACAGCTTAAACAATCGATGTCGTGTATCAATGTATTTTGCTCTGCCTCTATGTGTATTTTGTTAGGAGTATATCGGTGTCGATCATTTCTATCATAGACATCCATAACATGTAGTTGTTACCATCTATCGAAAACAATTCTTCTTGTGCTTCAACTTTGATGCTCAAACATTGTAAACCATCCCGACTTCTAAAGTAGATGCATGAGGAATGTTCAGTGCATAGGCAGGTCCCCTGCAATTCCTCCTCAAGAAATCATACCCGATATCGATCGCAAATCTCTTGATCAAACCAGATCCACTCTTTGCCTTCAACTCGGTGTGCCCGAAAATGAATGCCATCCCGGCTTCCCTTGCTTTCATCAGCTCCTGCAGTTCCTCCCTCTGGCCGGCATCGATATGTGGGTGACTCTCAGGCAAAACAAATCTCACCTTCTTCCTTCTCACAACTGGTGATTGTATCTCCCTTGAGTTCGAGGGGCCAGCTGCATCGTCTGGGTCCATCTCTTCTTCGCAGCATAATCGTAGTCCAGCTCCGACCACTGTCATATTATCATTGCTCTTTTCTGGTCGTTCGGGTGTTCCACTTGCATGAGAAATGTCGAACCGGATGAACTCAGCAATGCTGCGGACTAAGTCCTTCTCGAACTCGATATCATCCCCGCGCACATCACGGTAGCCATACCGTGCAATGCACCTGTATACCTGGTGTTCTTTTGGGCCAACTCTTCCGACAAGGAATCGCTCCTCTTGTCGAACATATGGCACTGGGACAGACTTGATGCATACAAACACAAGGACCTGCAGAAATGAAGCACTTTTATATCGAATGTAGGATGAGAATACCAACTTCATCAATAAGCAAAGTACCTTACAAGCATGAGCATGGGGAAGTTATAACACCGTAAAGTTTAGCACCGAACAGAATTTTCGGTCTCGTGGGAAAAAAAATGCATTCAAATTTGCTCATCGAGTAAATCAGCAGCTACTAGTTATTGTATCAAAGAAATATGGGGCGATAGAATAGCTAAAACAATACATAGCATAGCTCATAGCTGACCTGGTGAAAGGCTGGGAGATTGGTGACAAAGTGTGAAAAGATGGCTGGAATTCCTGATACAAGTTCAGTATGGATGAGGCCAATGCCTCGCACACGAACAATTCCGAGATTAGGACCGAGACCAAGGAGCCAGTCGATGGAGACCTTATTTTGGAGGTCAACTTCATACTTTTTGAGTGTGCCGTAGTGCCATACATACATAATTATTATGAAAATGAATGAGAGGGCAATTGGAACCCAAGCTCCTTGTAAGAACTTGATGAGGGATGCAGAGAAGTACAATGTCTCGATCGATCCAAAGAAGAGCATGAAACATACAGCGAAAACGATGCTCTTGTGCCAACATAAAACTATCACAAGGGACATCAAACAGCTAGTAACCAACATGACAGTAATCACAGCCAACCCTGTAATCGAAAGCACAACTAGATTACTAAAAACTTGTGCATCATCAATGGATATTTTAGTTGATCTACTACAAATGCATGCATTACTAGATATCACAAGAAACACCAAGGCTCAAAGAATTTCTCTCGAATGAACTTGAAACCGACACATTGTGCCCAACAAATGAATGTTTGTCAAACTGGATTGGTCATTAGGAAAATAAGGGCTTTTAGTGATACTTCTCTGAAAGGTCCTTTAAACAGAAGATGGAGGTGATAACATACCTGATGCATTGCCCAGGCGCTTCGTATCTCTGAAACCAACAGTAACGGCGAGGCACAACGTCATTAACATCCAATTGATTTCTGGAATGTATATTTGTCCATGTACTTTTGACGAAGTATGAGCGATCTTCACCCTAGGGAAGCAGCTCAATGCAGAGCACTGCTTGATGATTGAGAAGGTACCAGTGATAACAGCTTGGCTTCCGACAACAGCTGCCAATATAGCAATTGCCAGAACTGGCCACCTCAATTTCTCTAACAAAATAGTTTGTCAAGTTAGACAACCGATATCAACAACATTAACGATAATCTTTCGGATAGCATCAGTACCTGGTACAGACACATAGAACCCGATATGGTAGTCACTTTCTATAATATGATGTTTTGATAGATAAGCAGCTTGTCCCATGTATGCAAGGATCAAGGAAGGGTAAATCATGGAAGTAAAAGCAATCTGCCGGAAAGTACTATATATGTTAGAGATAACCAGTTGATATATCATTCACTCGTCTTAAATCTTGATGCCTCGACCCTCACCTGTATCGATAACTGTGAAAAATGCCCCAAGTCAGCATACATAGCTTCAGAACCTGCAAGAGCAATGGAAGAATTGAATGCGATCCATGTATACGATAAGCAGGCTTACTGGAAATATATAAGTTTATATACCTGTTATGCACAATAGTATTCCTCCCAAAGACATCCAACCTCCTCTTTGAGTTTTCTTCAGAAATTTGTACATGTAGTAGGGAGAAAGAGCTTGATACACATGTGGGTTCCAGTGAAAAATGTTGTAAACACCGATTGCACTGATGCATATGAGCCAAGTAACGACAATCGGTGCAAACAGAAAGCCAACCCGATGTGTGCCAAAGTGTTGCAGGGCAAACAGAGCAACTAATATGGCACACGCAACAGGAACCTCAACATCTGCAAGTTGAAAGATCAGTCTTAAGTTCTCACAGCTCAGTTGTAGGAACATAAATTTCGGTTTTTGATTGCAGCAAAAGCATATGAAATTTCAGTATCTGAGATGTGTAATTGTTGCTCACTGGTCTACTGATCAATAGTGGATATGTAACGTTGGGAGAAGAATTTTACACCCAAAGATTGACAAAAAGAAAAAGTACAAACTTGAAATTGGTTGTTGAATCTCTTCCCAACATTTCCAAATCTGTTCTGCTACTTGATTTGGGTTCTAGTGATCAGATGAGAAGTAATTGCACAAGACAGAGAACATATTAATGGTGAGATTTGGCTTACACTTGTGTTGTTCCCTGGACATGGACAACTCCAGGCCTGAAACAGCCGAGAATACTGTAAAGAGACCACTTTTCGGTCAGGGATTGGTCAAGAACCCTAAAAAATGGGAAAAGATCCAATGAATAGCCAGGAATTACCGGAAATTGCTGGCGTAAGCACGCCGTCCCCAATTACCATGCAGGCCCCAATCAGAGCAAGGATCAATAGCAAGCGCTGCAGCACCTGATGCTTCTCGAGAAGCTTCTTTACCTTAGAGGCCGCCACTGCGCTACCCGGCCGCGCGGCGGCGCCTCCGCCGTCCATATTCTTGTACGTGGAGAGCTCCTCGTCGGCGAGCTGCCCGTTAGGCAGGAATCCGACGCGAGCGTGGCGGCAGAGGAGGGAGTAGAGCGCAAAGGTGCCACCTTCGCCATTGTCATCGGCGCGGAGCACGATACAGACGTACTTGAGAAGCGGGACGAGCGTGAGCGTCCAGAAGACGAAGGATAGCACGCCGTATATCTCCTCATTCGTCTCCGAGTGCTCGATGTCCTCCGCGAAGGTGTTCTTATACACGTACAGCGGCGACGTGCTCAGGTCGCCGTACACCACTCCCAAACTCTGATACGCCAATGTCACCACCGTCCACCATGAACCCTTCTTCTGCCACATTAGATTCATCAAACAAGAAGCAAAGGGGGAAATTTTGATTTTTTTTTTCACCATATCTCGAAGTAAAAAACTTGCAAAATACCTTTCCCAGGTCAAGGTAACCGCCGCCGCCGCCGCCGCGTTCGAGATCCATGCTTGAAGAAGTCAAGAACTCACCGAGCTCATTACAAAGGCAACAACTTCAGTTTAACTAGCAAGGGAGCGCAGGCAATAACTCACAGAATCACTGCCAAGATTGCATCTTTAAGGCCTCTGGAAGACGAGGAGTTCAGCTGGAGGTCAAATGGATTGGGGGAGGGAACACCTAAGGACGCTCGATACGGCGGAGAGAGCTAGGTCAAACAACGGGACAAAAAAGGGAGGTAAGATTAGAATATTCCGAGTGAATGCGAGAGCTTAATTTAACAGAGCAGGTGAGGTCAATTGGAGCAGCAGAAACTGTGGTTTCGGTTACAAATTGCGAGGGAAGGGAAGAAGAGGTAGCAGCCATTGAAAGACCTGCAGAAGGTGGGGCTGGTGCGTTGCGCTGCGGTGGTACCATCTCCCTCGCTTGCTGTCTCCCTGCTTGCTTTCTTGCTTTTGCTGGCATTCCCAGCTGAGCGGCGGCGAGCTGGCATGAGGACGGAAAAAGCCATGGAAGGAAGAAGAAGCCTGGATCAATTGCAGCTTGGCAACCGTGCAGAAAAATACAATTTTTAAATAAAATAAAAGAGATTTTTTTTTCAAATATATTTAAATGGTAAATTTTAAATATAATTTATTATGAAAATGCTATGCTGCACGCCAGCTTCGTACGCGCCCGTGCGCGACAGCGAGATCACCGTCCATCACGCATGATCGCAAAGATCGGATCGTTCAAAAGTGGGAATGCACAGTGCCATGAACGCCCGACCCGTCGTTGTTCCCGTCGTTGCTGCTTCACCGTCCGGCCACCACCGGCCACCCGACCGAGCCCGATCGACGCGCCACTCATCGGCGCGCTGACCGGCGCCGGATTCCGACCGGATTGTGGTCGGAATTCGATCGAATTCGGTCAAAAACCGTCGCATTCAACAAGCGGTCACTGTGGGCAAATCGGCCAAAAACCGTCGCATTCAACAAGCGGCCACTGTGGGCAAATCGCAGCCGGTTTCTGACCAAATCGCGGTCGGAGATCGGTCGAGGAAGGATCGCCGGCAGCCGACGGTCCTTCCTCAGTCAGTCTCCAGCTGCGATTTGGCCCACAATGGTCCGCGCGCTGGTTCAGCGATTTTCGACCGAATTCGATCGAATTCCGGCCACAATCCGATCAAAATCCGACGTCGATCGGCACGCCAGCAAGTGGGTCGTCGATCGGGCCTTGGGTAGCGATCTCCGGTGGCCGGACGGCGTGGCGACGACAGCAGCAGTGGCTGGGGGTCGGGGTGTCGCGCACGGGTCGCGGATGGGA
>JBBMKF010466186.1:0-10929 GCA_037834155.1 Curcuma caesia | reverse complement strand
TGTTTTCGGATCCAAAACGGTACCCGACCCGTTCGGCGCCCGGCTTTCGTTCCCTTTAAATTCCCACATGGAGCCTAAACCCTAATCCCCACCGATTCGCTCACTCTCAGTCAGCGGCCTCGCCAGTCGCCTCGCCTCCGCTCTATCAAACTTTCCTCTCGCTCATAACTCCACCGACGGTCATGGAGTTTTGGGGTATATCTTAGCTTCTCTCAATCATTTCTTATCTTCGCTGCCTATCGCTTCTTATATTTTATGATTGCCGGTTAGACTATGCGATTCACGGGTTCGTTTCGGTTGCACTGCTGATCACGTATGTGACAGCATTTGCCTAGTTCATATGTTTTTTTTTTTGAAATATCAAACCTGGAGTATTTGTCGAGATTGAAGCCAAGCATCTTTTGGTCATAGGTTCTGTTTTTATTTGCGGTGACTATTTCTGTTTTCTTCATATTTCTTTTCCACGTAGGGAAACTCTACCTGTTCATGTGTGTTTAGTGTTCCACTAGGTCTTGAGTTTTTGAAATTTAGCTCTATTTTTTTTCCTTTTCCTTTTTTTAAAACTTCAGTATATAGCTGTGTGTTATGATATGTGTACCGTTACGGAGGTCATTCATTTTTTATGTCTATGATGGTATTCTTCTTATGATGTGCTTACGATGTGAGAAAAAAATTCAATATTATTGGAATTTTGAATAATAATGTATAAATAGCTTCTGCCCATGACGAAATAAACCCGTCATGGCCGGTCCCAAGTTCGGATAAAGGAGGGTTGTGTTAGGTTGCTAGCTATCATCAAACTAAGGCAAATGTTCAATGAATGGATCTATTAAACTATTCAACTGTTAGACTAATTCATGTCAAAAAAATCAATTTTGTGCTCTTAGAAGATATGGGTAGTAGTAAGTTCTCTTTTGGGTTTGAAGTAATAAATTTTGTTCTCTTTTGACTAATATCAAGAGTTATTTAGACTATTTTGGATTAGCGCACATGTAAGCATGTGAAAGTTATTGACAAACTATATTTAATGAAATATTTGATTTTGATAAATGGCATAACAGACATTTCAATCCATTTGTTTGTTCCTGTTTATTATGTTTTTTTTACATTTTTATGTTATAGCTATAATTTTCACATTCTGATGATGACATCATTGTAATGTAAATTTCAATCAATTACAACGTTTTTAGGTCTTGAATGCTATTGTTATTCAAACTCTTCCTCATTTATTCAGATATAGCCTGGCAAGTTTGTTTTTTGTGTTTTGTTTGTTAGTTTATCATCCTTTTTTACTGAGATAATTACAATCCTCTTGTCTTGTTTCAGAATATTTGTCTCCTTCTATATGCTTCCTTTAGTAATTCAATATAATAGTAACTCTTATAATTGGCACTTTATCAGCAGTAAATGTGACACCTGCCCTTAGCCTCTGTTAATGAAAACATTCTGTACTTGTGTTTCAAACTTGTTGTGATATTATTGTTGATTGATCTGCATTTTATAAGGTTTGGAAGTTCAACCTGGCCAAACTGTCAATGTCAATCCCGGAGATAACAAATATTTGCATCTCTCACAGGTTCCATGATCAGCTTTTGTTATATAGCGAATTGTTCTAAGTCAACTTATAATGAAAAGTTGTCTTGGTTTATGTAGATATCTCTAGGAGAGGTTAAGAAGGAAAAAGGAGCGGAGGGTGCATCAGTCTTTGTAAAATTTGATGACAAAAAGCTGGTACTTGGAACTCTATCTGTTGGCAAGTGTACCCAAATTCAGTATGATTTGGTATTTGAGAAAGAATTTGAACTATCTCATGGTTCAAAGAATGCAAGTGTCCACTTCTTGGGCTATAAGACTGCAGCTTTTGTAGAGGATGATGAATATCCTTGACTTATGTTGTTAAATTATTCGATAATTATGTTACATGTTTTAAATTTTTGATTCCCTTGACTGGCCCTTTCTGTTTTCTGGATTTACCTTGTCTGATCCATTTGGTAAGCTCCTTTTCCCATCTTTCTATTTCTTTCCTTATTTGATGAGCTCACTGACATTATAACCTTCTCTAATAAACCTTCAGATAGCCAATCTGAATCTGACGAGGAGATTCCGCTCGCTTCACCTGCAAATGGTACGAATCTACTTATGTTTTAAAGTTTTTTTAGCTGTTGGATTCTAGCTTTGCATATTGTTATCTTAATAGCGCGGCTTGTGTTTCATTCTCATAACTGCAGCTAGTCTTGTACCCAAACCATTTTCAGCCCTTGAATGATAACGTGCCAGTGAGGACAAATATTGTGATATAGTTGCCAGTGGTGGACCAATGAGTTGAAGGAGAAAAAGGAGACATTAGTCAATGAAATAAAAAATGATTTACTTAATTTGAGTTTGTTACTAATATCGTCTTGTGTAGTTCTCAAAGGAGAGAGATGATTTTTGTAGCCAACCCTAATTGTTTTCTTTGTCATAATTGATTTGCGAATAGTATTATGGTAATTGATATTTTTTTATACAAATAACCATAACATTAAGTTTGAATTGTGGAGAATAAAATTTTTAATTATGCATATAACAAAATGTAGGTGTCATTGTAAAAAAGGAAGCTACAAAATCAATAAAATTAAGGATATTATTATTATTATTAAGATCATCCAAGTGTAGTTCTAGAAGATCATAAAATACTAGAAAATATAGTTTAAATGTTATATTTTCCTCTGAAGATGACCCATCAATTATATAGTCATACAAATAGAATCTATTTGTGTTGAAGGTGCAAGTGGCCATGGGGACAAAAGATGAATCGCCACATAAGTAAAAGTTCGTTCAGGGGATTTGTATATTAAGTTATATGAAATATATTGGATCTTGTTATTGATGTAACTACAAATAATTGGGGTAGCACTCCATTCTTATGGGATTTAAATGCGTTCATGTTACTATGTATTTATTTTCTTTTATCTGTATATTCTTATCTACTATTCATGACTGTACTTGAAAAGGCAAACTGGACACGGAGGCAAATGTTAAAGCAGCAAAACCAAATGCTCAAAAGGCGGAAGCTTCTGTTGGTAAGGCAAAGGCCAAGATAGAGGAACCTAAGAAGGATGATAAACCAAAGGCTGAAGATGACAAAGACGAAGAAGATACAGAAGATGATTCCGAAGATGATGAATCTGACGAGTCTGATGACGATGAGGTTTGTGCTATTGGTGGAAAGCATGATCATATTTGTATACTTGAACTAAAACTGGTATATATGATAGTGTGCTTCTATTGTGTAAAATGATAGTAAGATTTCATTCGGCTTTGAGCATATCAGGAAATGATTGAAGGAGAGGAAGATGATAGTGATGATGGAGACGAAAGTTCTGATGAAGAGGAAGAAGCTACTCCAAAGGTTAGTAATTTTGCACTATTTTCATTGGCATTCAGGTGTGTCTACTTTAACATATGAATTGACCTATTGCAGGCTGAAGCAGGGAAGAAAAGGCCTGTTGGTTCGGCATCTAAAACTCCTGTTCCAGAAAAGAAAGCCAAGTTGGTTACTCCCGGTGGAAATCAGAAAACAGGTAGATATCTTAATGTTTTGTAATATTGAACTTTTCTTTGTGATATTATTGGAACATGGATTTTTCTCAGCATATTACGTCACGTAGCCCAGTGTTGGCACACTGCCGTATGACAATATTTTAGTTCAATTGTCTATTTTATTATTATATATTTTCTTTCTTAATCAAATAAACTAAGTAATAGAGGATCAAAGCCTTGAGATACTTGTCTGTATCATAGGTGCGGATGGAAAGAAAGGCGGTCATGTTGCAACTCCACACCCTGCTAAACAAGGAAAGACTCCCGCAAATAGTGACAAGTCTAAGAAGGAGACTCCGAATTCCACTGGGCCAGTCGCCCGCAAATCCTTCAGCAAGTAGGTTCTCTCCGCTCTTACCACTTTCTTTTCAATTCATTAATAATAGTGACGTTACAATCATTGTTGTTTGTTTTCAGAACCTTCAACAACGAGAACTCCCGTCAATCACATACCAAGGCAAAGCGCATCGCTGGAAAGTGAAGATGACCCCCAATTTTGTAGGCGAATAAGTATTGTTACCTTGATTTTTTTGCTCATTGTGTGGTTGTTAGTTAGTTGATCAAGACGTTTAGTTTATGGATTCTTTGAATCACTCTTTGTTGTCCTAAACTCTCAATTTCGATCCATTTTATGAAGTGTTAATTTCAATGGTCCTCTATATTATTAAACTATCAGTTCCAATGGAAAATTGTGGGTTCTCTTGATGTTTGTTTGTTGCTTTTACCATTATTGGCCTTTCTCTCGGTGCGTTGGTGCTCCTACTGTTTATGTTTTGTGACAAATTAAATGACTTCAGTGCAGGATTGATGTTTTACATTATAAGATTTATTATTAAATTGTTGTGTTTTAACTAATTGATGAAACTCAAATTTGTAGTCAGTCTCATTGACATCTCTGAGGATGATCCATTTGGTTCTATGAAAGTTTTTCATCTATCAGAGTAAATTATAAGTGGTCAGTCCAAATGTTCAGTAGTCTTCAGTATCTTTTAATTATGCTCTTTATAATCTGGATGTCTTACTATTAAAACAAAAAGTGATATGGGTAGAAAATGAATCTCATTTATGAAATATGATTTAATAATAAAATATATTTTATACCCTAGAATCAAACAAATTGTAAAGGGCAAAAAAAAAAAAAAAAATTTCTTTGAGAAAATAAAAGCTTAGCTATTCGGGTCGGATTCATATCAAATCAAGATTGTTAGGTTTGTTTTCGGATTCGAACCGATCCCCGACCCGTTCGGGGTCCTGCTTCCGTCCTCCCCCTTTAAATTCCCTTGCGATGGTAAACCCTAATCCCACCGCTACGCGTTCTGCTCTCGCTCATCGCTGTCTCTGTCATTTCTCTCCCTCTCGTCTACTCCCACCAGCGCTATGGAGTTTTGGGGTTTATCTTCTTCTCCTTGTCTCCATTTCTCTTTTCGTCGTTGCTAATTGCTTCACGTGTTTTAGGATTTCCGTGTGGACTGTTTGCTTGGTGTTTCTTTTTTCCGATTACTATTGATGATTGCGAATGCGACGGTATTTGCCTAGTTCGTAAGGTTTCTGGAATATTTGCTATGAGAATGAAGCCAATCACATTTTGGTGATGCGTTGTGATGCGATATGTTTTCTATTTGCAGTTTCCCTTTCAGTTGTATATGTATTTTTTGTTCTTCTTTGAAAAATCTTTACATTTTCATGCGTCTTTGGTAATATAGTAGGGTCTGGTGTACACAACTAGATGTGTTTCTTGAATAGTTCAGAAGTCATCTACCATGGTCGGAAAAATGTTCTTATTATGGGTGCATTATGACTATGATGTTTGTACCATTATGGTGATCATTCATATTCTCTGTGTATGATTCTATTCTTCTATGATGTGGGAATTCGGCATTTTATTGGCACCCCTTATGAATGTTTAAATATAACCATGTTAAACTGTTGGACCATTTCAAGTTAAAACAAACCAAATCCGGCCTAATATATCATCTTTGAGCAATAAGTTTAACTGGTGCCTTTTAAGAATATTTAAGCTAATTTTTATTGGCACACGTGTAAGCATGTTGTGTTAAAAAAACAGTGTTGGATAAAGATCAGCTAACAAAGTTTGTGGATTTATGTTTGATTGGTCAGCAAAAATTGGAATATTGTTTCATTTCTTGTAATCGTGACTTAATCTGTCTGTTGTCTGTCTTGTAATCTATTGTTAGATTGTCATTTTGGAACAAACAAATAGTAGTACGAGGGTCCATTATTTTTTAAGATTGTGAAGCCCGAGACATTACTAAAATTGCAGGTCTATTACTAGAACTATTCTTATTCCCCATTAGTGGCTGTCGGATAAAGATCAATAAAATAATTTTGCTTCTGTTTTGATGATCAGCAACAAGCAGAGTTTTTGTTTCATTTCTTTTAATCTCGACTTGAACAATCTGTCGTCTAGTTTTTAATCTACTGTTATAGTGCCATTATAGAATAGATAAATAGTAGGATTCTGAGAGGCCATCATTTTGTTGGTTTGTGATACTTGAGTCCTTATATTCCAAGCAACTTTTCCAAATCTTATTTGTTCAGATATTGTCTGCCAAGTATTTGTTTGGTTTTTTCCATTAGTTTAATAGAACTTTTTCTCTGCAGTGCAACCATTCCCTAGTATTGTGACACTTTATTTTTTCCATCTATATGCTTTCATTTTGGTGGGCTAATCTCACAGTAGCTTTTTAAAATAATACTCAAGGTTTGGAAGTTCAGCCTGGCCACACTGTGAAGGTCAATCCTGGCGAGAACAAATACTTGCATCTTTCACAGGTTCTCTGCTCAGATTTCGTAATGCATACTGGTGAATGATTCTAAATTAAATCATAATAAAAAGTTGCCGTGGATTATGTAGGTATCTCTAGGAGAGGTAAAGAAGGAGAAAGCCACAGAGGGTGCATCAGTATTTGTAAAATTCGATGACAAAAAGCTCGTGCTAGGAACTCTATCTGCTGATAAGTGTAATCAAATTCAGTACGATTTGGTGTTTGAGAAAGAATTTGAACTATCTCATGGTTCAAAGAATACAAGTGTCTACTTTTTGGGCTATAAGACTGCAGCTTTTGAAGAGAATGATGAATATCCTTTTAATTTATTTTAAGTTACTTGTTAGCAAATACATGTTTTTCAAGTTTTGAATACCTTGACTGGCCCTTTCTTTTTTCTGGATGTACCATCTCTGATTCATCCGGTAAGTTTCTCTTCGCTTGTTTCTGTCTCCTTTTTTATTTGATGAGTGCACTGATATTATAGCCCTCTCCAATAATACTTCAGATAGTGAATCTGACGAGGAGATTCCATTGTCTGTGCCCATCAATGGTACACTTTTTCTATGTATTTTATATTCTTTCTTTTGGTTTATGATTCAGATTTTGCATATTGTTGACTTGTTATTACTTTTGTTTACTTCTGCTTGATTCACATTTTGTCAGCGTCAGTAAAGATAAGTATAATAATATAGTGATATAGCAATTAGTGGTTGAACTCGGAACTATATATATTTTTTAAAAAAAACAAATCTAAGTTTGCATCAATGGTTAGTTATAATTCTATAAATATTTTCACATTAGTATTTGATGATAATGTTTGTTGTAGGCTCCAGCAGATAATGAAATAATAGAAAATAAGTTGAGATGATATGAATATATTCAAAGACAATGAATAGACTTTATAGTTATAAGTGTTAAATCTGAGAATAAGATGCAATGGTTATAGAGGGTTCAAAAGAAAATATTAGAGGCAATATAGGGATGCGTTTAATGTAGTTGACCCAAATATTAAACCCAAATAGTTGTATAGTTGTGAAACAAGGCTGAATATGTCTTGATGATGATGAGGAGTAGGACTAGATAAACTTACCAATTCTTTTTAAGATAAATTGCCTTGCTAGAGTACATTTTCAGATAATATGCTAATTGATAATATAGTATGAAGAAAACTTGAAGTTTGAATTGTCTGGAGAAAAGATTTACATATCACAATGTAATTTTAATAATAAACAAGCTGAATAACACATAAATTTAAAATATCACTATTAATCAAGATCATCTAGGTGTAGCAAATGATAAAATAAGAGAATATGTATTATAATGATGTGTATGTTCCCTCAAAGGCGACCAATCAATTACATAGTTATACAAATTTAATCTATAATTTAAGGGGTAAGGGGTGACAAAAAAAGAATCTAGGTAAGTGATCAAGACATCTTATATAGGTTACATAAAAGTTAATGGAATTTGTTATTTATGTAACCTACCAATAGTTGGGACTAACATCATAAATTACAATGATTTAAAAAATTTCATGGATTTTATAAATTTTCTTGTAAAAAATTACTATTGTTGCTATTTATCTTAAAGGCAAGCCAGAGGTGAAGGCAAATGATAAAGCAGCAAAACCAAATACTCAAAAGGCGGAAGCTTCTGCTGGTAAGTCAAAGGTCAAAGTAGAGGAACTTAAAAAAGCTGATAAACCAAAGGCTGAGGATGACGAAGATGATGATGATTCTGAAGAAGATGATTCTGAGGATGAATCTGATGAGGTTGGTGCAATTAATGGAAAGTATAATCGGTTGTATTTGTTATTGTGTGTTTAGTCTAATTGCATTTCTTTTAGGAAATGATTGGAGAGGATGATAGTGATGACGAGGATGAGAGTTCAGACGAAGAGGAAGATGCTACCCCAAAGAAGGTTAGTGTTTTCAACTACTGCATTGTTTTGCTAGGAACTCAGCTATCCACCCAGTGATATATGAATGCATCTGTTGCAGGCTGAAGCCAGTAAGAAAAGGCCTGCTGATTCAGCTTCCAAAACACCTGTTCCAGAGAAGAAAGCAAAGTTAGTTTCTCCCGGTGGAAATCAGAAAACAGGTAGACATTCCATGGTTTGTAATATTAAAATTATTATGCTATGGTATATTATGATCTACGTGGATAACATTTCTTGTGCTGGCTGCACTGTCAACTAGATTCCTGTAGCAATTTGCTGACACTCACATTGGCACTTGGTAAAGCATGCTGATACGAACTCAGTTAATCCTATATCAACTAGTGTTTATTTATAGTGTTCATTCTATTTTTGTAGTTTTTTTGTTCAACAATTTATTTAATCAATTATCTAATTTATAGTGTTATTATTAGAGATGGAAGTGATTGAAGTAGTAGCACTGTATAATTGACATGGCATGTTTTGCCACATGGCACAACATCTTAGGTATTTGCAGCTATGATAAGATCAGAATATAATTTTCTTCTGTAATCACTATAATTTACTCTTACAAATAAATATACTAAGTGGAAGCAGCAAGCATAAAGGAGTCATTTGAATAGATTCTTGTTGGGCATCGCAACTCAGGCACTGTTGAATTCTGTTCATCGAAAGTATACCACATGTCATTTATTTCTTCTGTTGTTTTAATGATAATGCTACCTTGCAGGTGCTGATGGAAAGAAAGTTGTTCATTTAGCAACTCCTCATCCTGCTAAACAAGGAAAGACTTCTGCAAATACTGGTGACAAGTCAAAGCAGCAAACACCTAGCTCTGTTGGCCCCGTCGCCTGCAAATCATGCAGCAAGTATATGCCCTCCTCGTTCTTACATCTTTTTTATTTCAATTCATTAGTTATAATGGCAATCCAATTCTCTCTATCTTTTGTTGTTTTTTTTTTTTTGTTTTCAGAACCTTCAACTCTGAGAACGCCCTTCAATCGCATACCAGAGCCAAGCACAGCACCTGAAAGTGAGATGGATCCCTGATTTTGGAGGCAAAGGGCAATGCGAGTATTGTTTCTTCTTTTGTATTTTCTCCTGGATTGTGAAATCTACTTCTAGACTTAACTGTGTCGTAGTAGTACGTACGGTAGTTAAATTTGGACAATGCTCTGGTAGTTTGAAGTTGATGACATTGTCTCTGGATGCTTTTGGTGGTTTTTGTTGCCTTGAAATCACAAATCTCGAAACCACCAGATGAGATCTCAATTCTGTGGCAAATCCATTAGTTTCAAAAAGACAAAAAAAACCCCTCTGATCTTTGTTTTGTTTGCTACTGAAATGCCATGGGTTTCTAAAGTTTTTGTCCGGTCGAACACAAAAATCAACTATTTACAGAATGGTCTGTTTCTTCACTTGTGTCTGTTAGTAAAGCGTGGTCGCATGACATCGTTATACGAAGAAGAGTTATTGATTTGTTCGCTAATTCTGACAAAATAAAATAAAATTTGGGAGAGGACCATTAACAAAAGTGTGAGGGAAAGAAAATTAACGTTCTGAGTAGAGAAAGCCACTATGTAGAATATGAGTAATATCTATTATTTCTAATGATTGGAGCATAATAAAAAAAATGTCTGAGGTTCGAATGGCGACGTCTAATGTGTGAGCGTGATAACTATAAAATAAAATTAGAGAGGACCATTAAAAAAAGTTTAAGGAAAAGAAAATTAATGTTCGAGTATCGATGCCACCATGTAAAATATAGGTAATATCTATTATTTCTAAAACGATTGCAGCATAATAAAGACAATGTCTGAGCCCGGATTCGAATCGAGAACCTCTAGTGTGTATGATAACCACCCAGACTAATCTGCTAACAAACTAAAATAACATTAGTGAGAGAACCATAACAAAAGTAAAGAAAATTAATGTTCGAGTATAGGTGCGCCACATAAAGAATAAAGGTAATATCTATTATTTCTAAAACGATTGGAGCAAAGAAAACAATGTCTGGGCCCGGGTTCGAACCGGAGACTTCTAGTGTGTGAGACTAGCGTGATAACCAACTACACCACTCAGACTTGTTGATGTTGCACATAAACAAATTAAAATAAAAAATAATCATTAACTTAATTTAGTTTTTATTAATGAGCGGTCAATTTGGCTTGGGCGCATTAAATAAATTCGCTCTATTATACAATTTAAGTGAGTCTGCGTAGGGTCTGCCTGTAGTGGATTTAGTTTTATTAATGGCTAGGTCCACGACTTGCATAGGGTCTGCCTGTAGTGGATTTGGATTGGTATGTGAGTTTAGAAAATTTATTTTTTTAAAAATTAAAGTAAAAATTTTAATAGACTAATAGACTTGACTCATTTAATTTGAATTTGAATCTATTAAAACTGTCATCTAAATTTAAAAAATTTTAATTTTTTATATTATTTTAATTTTTTAATAGAATGTCTAATCTATAATCCATCTCAAATTGATTTAGATTGTATTGAAGATTTTCCAATGGGCTGGTTTACTTCTTTTCTTATGTATACATAAGGTGGAATTTGTCATCCTAGCGGCCCCATATGATCGGACTTACGACCATCTATGAGGAGATAAATTGAGAA
>JBBMKF010466156.1:0-10933 GCA_037834155.1 Curcuma caesia | reverse complement strand
CCAACAATCCACTCATATGAGGAAATAAATATGCTAATAATGCAGGGGAAAGAAAATACAGCCAGCCAACAGCATTAAATCAGTCTGAATCATTTGTTGCAGCTGAGTTAAATCTCAATA
The DNA here is from genome assembly GCA_037834155.1 of Curcuma caesia. Lineage (NCBI taxonomy): Eukaryota > Viridiplantae > Streptophyta > Magnoliopsida > Zingiberales > Zingiberaceae > Curcuma > Curcuma caesia. Next base: position 10,813 of record JBBMKF010466156.1, on the reverse strand, counting down.
GTAGTTGTGGGCCAAAATTTTTCACAGGATTTGAAAGTGAGGTTGATGGTTTTCTCATCAAAATAAAAGTAGATCCTTGGAGTTTTTAATGGATCAATACAACATATAACCTAATGGTTGATGCAAGATCAAAGTGTCATTCATGATTAGTGAACTAGTACGAAAGCCCAGACATCAACACAAAGCAAATTGGAAGCATCATGACAATCTACAAGAATAAATTGAGTTCAAGTAGCTTGCCTCTCAACAATCAAATCAAAGTACAAAGCCTTTAATATATACACATTTCTTTATTATTGTTGTTGTTGTTTACTCATTTTGGAATCTAGGCAGCTGCAGGATAATGATGAGATAAATTTGTCTTAACGCATGATGCTTTCATAGTCAAATTAATTGACAAATAACAAAAGTAATAAGAACCTGAAATTTGAAGAGGCAGGAATTCAGTTAAGCACCTACCAAGGACAGTTAGGAACCTAATGATTGTCATTTGAGAAGAATAGAAGTTGTTTTTCCATGCTATTCGTAACTGAATGATGTTCCTTGTAAAAATTAAACAAGATTCTTAAACTATAGCGTACCTGACTGTTGAAGTAAGTCACCAATAGTTACTTGATAAGAAAACTAGACCCAGAGAACTGAAAAGTTGAATTAAATTAAGGACCTACCATTTACCCAACCAATGTGTCCTTAACCTACAGGTATCTGAAAGTTGCAGTAATTTGGCAACCTAAAGAAGAGTTAGACAGTCAATGGCAGACACATGTAGATATAATCTCTGCAAGGCTGAAAAGAAACCTACTTGCTTTGTTGGAAATCTCCACAGAGTTACTGTTGTTTAGGGCAAACACCACTGCACCTCTGCAAACTGAGAGCTATTGTGGCCCAATCCTGGAGGAAGAAGGGAATGTACTACTCCAACTGCTAAAGCTTCCTAAGTAGCTTTTCCTTTCTGTGAGACAAGGAGAGTGACTGCCTTTGGTTTGGTCCCCATCAGTGTTTCATCCCGAGGGACCATCACTCCTCGCCCAACGCATTGCCACAATTGCTTCAATGATATCATCCATAGCTGATAGGCCATAGCTTTTCCCAGTGGTTTGAAAGTCTCCCTAGGCCCAATTCCACAGTTGTCTTGCTTCTCCTCGATTGTTGCCATGGCACATTTTAAACTAAAGTGACAAGACTTTTAGTTTTTGGTTCTGATATATGATAAGCTTATAAGCTCAACGCAACTAACTTGGAACACTGTTCATAACAAGAGTAACATTATAAAGCTTTTATTGAATAATATCCTTTATCACTTGATCGAGCATGTAGTGTTGACCTTATCATAAACAAAATGTGTTATTAATAGCAATATAAATTTACTTTTAAAAAAATATATTTAAATAATAAATAAACTCTATAACTTAAGGGCTACTCTAGTTGATTTTATATTGTTCTTTACTTGAAGATCACTCCAAAATTGATTCCTCACAATTTAATTATTGCCTAAGATGTGAATACTAGTGTAAGGATAAATTAATTTATGTATTTATGTATAATTAAATGGTATGATTTTAGTCTCATAGATTATTTTCTTAATTCAAAAATTTTATATTTTAAACTAAAACTATGATTGATGTAATCAACTAATATAAAGTAACTTTTAAAATATTTTGAAGATTTGTTAAATATTCTCTATTAATAATTATAAGGGTAGAAGGGGATATTTCAAGAGACGGTTTTTAGTATTAGTGAAAGCTTAAGGGCATTTATAGAAAATAAATTTAAGGGCATTCTACTAATTATGCGGAAACATATAATGCGGAGAGGAGTGAAGCGAACCAAATTATGCGTCTTCCATGGCTTCTCCTTCCTCGCTGCCACGACTGCCGCCGTCCGACCCGCTTTTGCAGCGGCCACCCAAGCTCCATCCTCCGGCGGAGGAGATCTATCCCGAAGGAACCAGAAGCTCCGCCTCTTTGTCCCTCAACCCCAGCCTCTTGATCGTCTCCGCCATCGTGGCCTTCGTGTTCGTCGCCTCCGCCTCCATCCACCTCCTCCTCCGCTTCCTTTCCTCCCGTATCCGCAGCTCTTCTGTCGCCGCAGCACCCCCTCCGCTACCTCCGCCACCTCCAACACTCCCACCGCGACCTGACTCCCCTGCCTCCAACTCCGGCTTCTCTGACAAAGACAAGACAGCACTGGTGGATTCGCTCCCTCTGTTTTCCCTCGCATCCTCCCTGACCGTCCTCCCCAAATCCTCCCCTGATTGCGCCGTCTGCCTCAGCCCCTTCCGCCCGCACGACGAGCTCCGCCTCCTCCCGGCCTGCCGCCACGCCTTCCATTCACAATGCGTCGATCCATGGCTCCGATCCGCCCCCTCGTGCCCTCTCTGCCGCACCTCCATCACTCTCCCGGCCACACCCCTGCCGCCTCCTCGCCAAGAAGCCTCCACTCCAGGAAGCTTTCAGGTCGAGATCGGAAGCGTCAGCCGGCGAGGAACAACATCGGAGGCGGATCCAGCCACCGGGAACCTTCCGCCGCACCAGCGGACGTTCTCGCTAGGGTCGTCGTTCGAGTACATCGTTGACGAGGAAGTGGAGGCGGTGGTGGAGTGGATCCCGAGAAGGGTGGTTAAGGAAGAGAAGAGGGAAGCGCCGGCGCAGCCAGGCGAGGAGGTGGCGGAGGCGGCAGGGGGAGGAGGAAGGGGGCGGCTATCTTCCGCCTCCTCCGCCCTATCTTCCTTACAGTTGTCTGGGCGGTGGAGCCACCGCTACGACGGCGACGAGGGAGGGCGGTGGTCGCGGGATTTGGAGGGCAGCGCGCGGCGGGAGGCAGAGGAGGGCGGCTACTACGATTTCTACAGGTGGTTGATAGGGGCATAACCGTCATCTCCCCTCTTCCTCCTTACACAGCATGGAAGCTTCTTCCGCATCCGTCAAATGACGAAAATGCCCACTCTATTTCCCTTTTTTTTTTCTTTTTTGATCGTTCTGCCATTGAAATTCTTGCTGAGGTCTTGATTTAATATGGTCGATAGTTTAATGCAGTCATTAGCCCCACCTAATCCAGATTATTTTGGATTACATCAAGATAAACAAAGATTAAGATAAGGTAGGATAGTGATGGATCGTTGTTCCTGTGGGCATTTTTTGAAGAATCCAAAACAACGTCACGAAGGTGACAGACAATGAACAGCGTGACTACGTAGCCCATGCTTTAGTACATACGTAGGGATGCACGGGTCACCGTCGATGTCGATGCATCAGCAAAACTGTAACAGTGACATGCTCGTCGACTGTCACGGTCACACAGCTCTAATTATCTGCTAAAACAATAACTCACAACGTTAGGTCCATAATCGAGAGAAATAAACACAGAAGCAAATGCAACTGATCAGGGAAGATAACTATCCAATTAAACTGCCATAGTCTGATAAACTATGTTTGATTCAATGTTCAGCTTTGACTGCCTTTCTGAGCAACCGGTCATGCTTCAGCATTGAGCCAACGCTCTCAACCACCAGGATAGTCTGTAAAATTGCAACTCTCATGATTAGACAATGGATTATCTAGGCAATCATGTTTGGTAAAATCAAATGCACAAATACCTGTAGGCACGCGTAAGCAAGGCCAGTGGCGTAGTAAAAATTTGCATTTCCAGTCCCCTGTTAACGTTTTGAAGCTTTCAGCTAAAATAAAAATAAAAATAATAAAAGCTAGTAAAATAAGAAGAATAAAGAGAGAATTACCCTCCAAATCCACAAGTTGTGCATAACAGGGCTGAAAAGAGAGACTCCAATGTACCCACAGAAAAGAAAGAAAGAAAATTGCATATCTGCATGAGTAACTTTGATTGTCATCACATGTCAATGTTCAAGTAGGAGACAAAGAAGATAGTGATGTGAATATTACCTGCGAGCTCATTGGAGAATAGTGCTACAAGACTCAGGTAAAGAGTCGAATCAGCGATCTGTTGAACAAGAAAAATTAATACTCAAAATTAACCGAACACAGAAGACATGAGTCCTGAAAAGTTTAGTTCAGCTAGGATTGAAATTCATAACGTAAGTGAAATTGCATAGCACTTAACCAATTTGCTTTGGTCATAATAGCCTATGATCGTTCTATAGTTTTTATAGATCCTTTTTTTTTCTTTTGGCTTAATGTTGATCTAATGAATTTCTTTTCTTTTGGCTTAATGGTGATCTAATGAATTTCTTGATTTGCTCAGTACCAAGAATCTGCAAATAGTTTGAGTAAATAGTCTAGTCATTGTGATCGACAACAATGTAAATCATCAAATCTGATAAAAGTCAACTCAACTATCCAGCTAATAAGACAATTATTGCAAGGAAAAACAAACTCTCATTCACAATGAAGAATGATGCATATGAGCTGAATGTAATGTTTACATTATACTATGAAAGACTATCACTTTATTCCAGAGAAAGGCTAACTTTTAGAGAAGTTTCACAGTTCATAGTGCATACTAAGAACCACGAGTCAAAAGAGGAAAATAATATATACTCTAACTCCAGTAAATGAGCCAATTAACTGCCTAATTTGAGGAACTAAAACAACTGAATCTTAAATGTTCTTAAGTGAGGATAACTTACTGATGGATAAGATTTTAGCATCGAAGATACTGCAATATACACAAAAGCAAGGAAGCACGGCCGGTGTTTTAGACGTATAGCCAACGGCAAGATCATGAAGAGAATATTGACATGAAAAACTATAAGGAAGAAGTTCCTGAAGAAGTCAAAAACTTCGGCAAAAAAATACCTGCAGTCATTGTAGACATATGAACAGGCAAATAATTAAAGCATACTGAGATACATACAAAGGAAACCTTCAACATGCTCACCAAAGTAAACCTATATTAGGGGACAAATCTTCAACAGTAAGAATAAACCCATATGTTCTGCCAAAACAAAAACAAAAGCAAGCAATTAAAAAAGGACATTTCTTGAAGCAATTTCTGCTGAAAGAACATCAAAATTTGATAAGGGAGATGCAGATAGCATTTCTAGCAGATATGTCTGCAGAACAGATTGCCTAAAACATCTATCAGAATAAAAACAAGAAAACAATTGTAAATTACTTGAACAATCATTTCTCAAAGTATGAACTGGTAACTAAATCTCAAGGAAGAAATAATCTTATTCAAATAAGTGAGATAAGCATCTTAAATCATACCCTGATTTTGATAGTACGAAGATGCATATAATGAGAATACCAATAGTATAATTAGAAAAGTCACAACAGCATCAACAATGTTTTGTGATGGGTGCAGAATAGAAATTCGAATATACATGGAAACCAGCAAAATATGTACTCCAACTTCTGTTCTTTTTGATATAGAAACAACCTTCATTGCATTCTTGATTTTCCACTTCATGAAAAAATTACAATATGCTCCTAAAGAGTATCATGAGAATATTACCTAACCCACGGGGTACAATTACATCTATATAGGTGTCTAGTTTTGTCAGATATGAATCAGGCAAGCAGTATATATCATGGAAGAAGGTGATCTTGAGATAAAAGGTTCCAGTTTAAGAATTTAACTAGCAATTAAATGTAACTGTATATTTTCTTTCTTCAGGTAGTAATACACAAGTTAGAGGTGGATTAAAGAAATAGGCTTGATGGATCTGAGCAGCCTAACACAAGGTACCCTGAATTTGACATCGGCTAGCAACCGAACACAACCCACAACCTTTTTCATCCGAGCTTGGGACTGACATTTACGGTTTTGGATTAAAAAAATAGGCATAGAAAAAAATTGCATCAGCAAAGAAAAAGTGAATAACACAGATACTTTAGTCATCACAGGTAACTTACTTCCTGAACATTTCTGTGATGCTTCCAATCCCCTTGAGGGATACACTACTCAAGAATAATACATAACCTAACCACACAGACACCCATAATGCAAAATGTAGCACTGGAATCCACGAAAAATGATTAATTGCTTTATCTGTTTGACTTGAAGTTCCTGAATTGACCTGACTCTTTGCTAAAGTACTGTTTTTGCTTGCATAAGAATTTTTCAGAAGAAACAACTTTGAAGGAGGAGCATCCAGACCATACCCTAACAAAAGAATGATCTGCAGTAAAGTTAATCAATTAAAGAATCATTATTTTTAATTAAAAAGTAGACGTATGAAATAATTATGTGAATAGCAAAAAGAATACCGGCACAATCAAGATAACTGGATAAAGAGATAGGTGCACTGCAAAAACCCATCCAAAGGCCGCTAATGGAGGTATTCCTGGCAAAAATATATATATATTTACCTTTTAGCAACAATGATAATAGTAATTCTTCTGCTGAATCAAGCAATAACTGTCTAGCACACAGCAGCTAAAATCTAAGGTTCCAAATTTATATGATGAGTTTTACTTCCATTAGTGGAAATAGCCTCTTATAATGCAGGGTAAGGTTGTGTACAATAAACCAAGACCCTTCATTGGCGGAAGCTTCATGCACCAGACTACCTCTTTTTTTTTTACTTCCATAAAATACACCTAACTTCTAACCATAAGCAGCAGTATAATTACCATATCAGCCAACATACAAATAATTAGTAGAAAGGAAATTAGTTGCATGATACAAATAAAACATGATTATCATCATCCAAAAATGAAACTGATCAACCAAAATTAACATGGGAAATCAAGAAGAATGTATGGATAGTACTTTCTGTATCAATTGGATTAAAAGAAAACCACTCCTGAAAGTTTGAGTGAAATCTTCCATATTAATCACAAAAATAAATAATCTGATGTTTTACAGCATATACATAAAACCACAAGCATTCTGGGCATGATTAATTCACCTCACCTCATTGTATAAAAAATCCAGTAGTGGCACTACTAGCTTGGTAAAACATATCATCTATGATTTGAGTTGACAATTTTAGGACTTGAAAAAAACATAAATTAGTCCAAATGCATATTATCAGAAGTAAGCTAAATGTGTCAATTGTACAATCAAAAAATTGGAGCTACACGCTGCTAATACTATATGCACGGAATAAGCCTGCAACAAGTAAATAAAATGCCTGTAAAAAATTATAAAAAGAAAGAAAGAAAGAAGAAGAACTACTTCACAAATCAGATTAGATGAGGATCAAAATAAATGGTAGATTGCAAAAGGCTATTAATTAATCCTGCAGGAATAGCATTTTAATTAGTAACTTGTGAAATTTCTAGTTCGTATGTAAATCCTTTTTCCAACAGTAGTGTCTGTTTAATGTTTATTAAAGAACATATAATTAGAAGAATGCTTAATATTAACTAGCAATATATGTATATGTAATAGAACTCTCAATAAATAACCAGAAAGCACTTATATTAAGAAAGAAACTTTCAGAAAATCAAGGCTTGGTACAAATTATCCGATATCAAGACGTCGTCAATAAGAGAAGAAAAGAGGCTTTGCTTACTTGAGCAAGCTCCATATATAGCCATGACAACCATCAAATTATCAATTGGCGATGTAGATGATCCAATGCAAACGACAATCGTCATTGGGTTCCAAAGATACATTAAAGCAGCAAGATCTCCAGAGTCTACAAAACCTGACGACAAAAGTAAGCTGAAATTAGTGCCTTATTTCAAATGATCCCCAACCCCACTTCACTTGTCTGTCAGTTTTATTTTGAACTCATGTACTACACTAAGTACTTAAACATATTTTATAGACCCAATTCTAAATCTTTGATCTATTACCAGTTTTATGATGCACATGGCAATCATACAGATGCTCCATGTATAGGAAAAATTGTCGACAAGTGCTAGTTCATATAGTATATATATGCACCGACACACTTTGAAAAAGAAGTGTACATGAGAAAACATTATAAGCAATTAAAGTGAAGATAATAAACACTCTAACCATGCAGTTTCAAGGATTTGGACAGACCTGAAACTTCTACTAGCTTCGAGAGGTTGAGAATCTGCAAATGCTTGTGACGTGACAGCATAAGCTTCTTGCCAGTTGCACGGATAAGGGTGGCAGTAATATAGTCTACAAGCACAAACAGCAGACTGTTTCCGCATCGATGAGAATTAAATTTCTAAATTTGAATTATGATTATAAAACAGCAACATGTAAACGATTCATTAAGAAGACTTCTGAGAGTTTCAAGGCAAAACAGCAGAAGAAGTCATTTGAGAAGAGAATAGCTGACAAGGACATATGATTCTCAATCAACAAATAATAAGATTAAGAATCAAAATTGAGGCAATATAAATTAATAAAATAAAAGATGAACAGATGTAGTATCTATGAAGCACATTGAAATAGAGATTATTTAACTAACAAATAGTCAAGCTAGTATGACACCCATAGTCAGTTAAAGTTAGCTATGCCAGTACCACATGAGATAAAAGAAATAGTTTCATAATTAGTAATGTTAGCTTGCCACAAAAGGATTGCAGAAGCACAAAACATAAGATTTTTATTATGAGACTACATAAAATAAATGAGGATCTACCTGCAGTAGAAATGAGGAGGTCGCCCTTCAGATCTGCAAAAAAATCCCAAAGGCGATGTTTGTGAATATCAAAACTAAGCAATGTAACTAATTTCATAAAAGTTCAAGAGTAAGATAAAAATTCTCAAGGGCAGCTTACTATACTTATTCATTCAACAGAATGTATATAAAAATTTATTCTGAAACTCTTCCATCAATTTCTTACCATGGCTTCAGATAGGCTGATGCCTATCATTTAACACCAAAACAAAATGTGCAGATATAAGCATAAACCATAGTTATTTCATATTTTTTTTAGTTATATAGTTTCCCTAATTAGCAAGGCACATACCTTTTAGTACTAAGGGGCCCGAGAATTGGCAGTAGCACAGGGGATCCATGATACATTGAACCTGGAAAAAAGGGACCAAAAACTAATAAATGCAATAGAAGAGGTATGTTCTGTATTCTTCTTATGAGGATCAATTAAGTTCCGAGCCAAAAGGCAGCAGATTCTAGTGCAAAGGGCTACAGACATCTGATTTCTGATTGTAACTGATAGACTTGGTTTGAAAACATCTACAATAGCTAGCAGATTATCACATTCCCACAGGTAAAAATAAAACAGAAAAGGCACTCAAATTATACCATTCATGTAGGAACAACATGCAGCCATGCAGGTGGTAAATCTACAATTATATAAAATTGAAACTATTCACCTACAAAGACACTCTTTTTTAATTGGTCTTTTCAAACAAACCAATCATGGTAACTTGCTGGCAGGTATCAAATGACTCGCAGTAGACATTGCCTCCATACAAGTATTACGTGCAAACAAAAGTACATTAATCACTCTATAACCGCAACATAAGAATAAATATATAGCATAATATTTGCAATACAAGCTCAGATGATCACAAACAAAGTCATTAACATACTATAAGCATTCATTTATCCCAAATCGTATTTGATTCCACTTCGAGCAGTCATTTATATTTTCTCAAGAAACTAATATAGAAGCGCAAAGTTTAGTTAGTCCATCCCTTGTTTTCTTTCCCTAACGGCAAAGCCAGTGGTCATTTCGGTAGCACATTAGATTCATTTTGTTGCTCAATATAGTTGACACAATATGTCCCGGAAAAGAGCAATTCAGCTCTTTCCCACCTAGGAACTCGTGGAAATGGACTGACCTGAGTAGGGCGACATGGACGCCTGCTTGAGCCAGTAACCTTCCGCCACTGTAAGAACAGAAATCGAAGACAAAAGAGGTTAACGAGCGTAAATGATAGGAAGAAGAGAGTAAACAGAGCAAGTGACGGGGGTTCGTACGGCGGCGGAGGCTGGTGAGAGGGGTTGTGATCTCAGGATGAGATCCGAGGTGGAAATCCTTAGGCAAGCAAAAGAGGAGGAGGATACGGAAGGCGACCGCCGTCGCCGCCAGAGTCCAGTAGCCTCTGATCCCCGCCATGGCTGCTCTCCTTCCGGTTAACAAGAGCGAAGCTTTGTGTTCGCCGTTAACACGAGCGACGGAGGCCGGCGATCGGCGTAGGGTAACAGATCCGGTGTAGGACCTTCAATTGAAAAGTGCAACTAGCTCTGAGCCGGACGGCCCGGCCCATTTAATAAAGAACGGTAAATCCAATTAAAATTGGGATAAATTTGAATTTTTAGATTTTTTTTTTAAATCTCTTTCCTCTTCTGTCCTTCCTTTCCTTTTCTATCCCTCTTCCAAGTAAACAATTTGCTATCAAAATGTGTCATCTTTAAAACTAAAACACTTTCAATTTTATTTTTGCCATTTTGAAAATTTCAATAGTTTGAAACCATCACAGTTTCTCTTAGTAATTAATGCAAAGATGAAACTTGTAATTAAAGTATAAACATTGCAATAAGAACTTAAACATAACCTCAACACAAGTAACAGCAATTCCACGTTAACCTTCTCAAACCACGCGTATAAAAAATGCATCCACAAATCCATTCTCTCATCAACAAATCCACAGCCACAATCTCAGCTACTTCCATGAGGCGATCCGTGGAGCTGTTGCCGCTGCTGCTGTTGGTGGTGGTGGCGAGCCTTGGCGTGTGGCCGCCGACGGCGGCGGCGCAATCCATCTTTGGGTTCAGGAGGTTTGACTGCTCAGAAGAAGAAGCCCAGTGGTTTTGCCGCAGTTGGCCGCGGCCGCGGAGGCCGCGGGCACCGTTGCCGCCGCAGGTGGCGGCGCCTCGACAGCCCACCGTGAAGGAATGCTTGGGCCCGGTCAGCGCCGTCAAAGGCTGCGTGCGCTCCCTCCTGACGTCCAGATCCTCCGGCGAGCTGCGGGTGGCGCCGGGGTGCTG
>JBBMKF010466136.1:0-10934 GCA_037834155.1 Curcuma caesia | reverse complement strand
TGTTGGAGGAAATTTAGTATCATGGAAGAGTAAAAAGTAAAAGGTTGTATCACGATCCAGTGCAGAATCAGAATATAGGGATATGACACAGTCTGTCTGTGAAATAATGTGGATATATCAACTGTTGATTGAAGTAGGACTTAAAATTTCAGTATCAGCAAAACTATGGTGTGATAATCAAGTTGCTATTCACATTGCATCAAATCCTGTGTTCCATGAGCGGGTTAAGCACATTGAAATTGATTGTCATTTTGTTCGTGAGAAAATTCAAAACGGCTTGATCACTACAAGATAAGTAAAAATTGGAGAACAATTAGGGGTCATCTTCACAAAAGCTTTAAGTGGGATCCGAGTTGATTATCTTTGTAACAAGTTGGACATAATTAATATCTATGCTCCAACTTGAGGGGGAGTATTAGCTGTATATATATATATATATATATATATCCTGATTTGTATTTTTTTTTACCTAAAATACAAATTAGGCTCTAGAATAGAATCCTATTTTATTTCCTAGAATAGGATCCTAATTATTTCCTAGAATAGACCCCTAACTCTGTATATAAAGAAGGCCTTGTATCTTATAATTAGGGATGAAGAATTCTTTTGTTATTTTGCATAACTGGAATTAACTCAGGTTGTCATCCATGTTTTTCTAGTAATTCTTGATTCTACATTTTTTTTTTCTTTAGCCAATGCACCGAAAGTGGGCTCTCAGATGTCATGGGATGATCTTGTTCTAAATCCACATGACTGGTACGATAATCGAGAAGCTAAGTTGAATGGACTGGTATTCACTTTCACATATCCTCTCATGCTTTTGCATTTCCAATTAAGTCTGTCTTATTCACTTGTCTTGCTGTGCAGATAAACCCAAACTATCCAGATTTTAGAAACCGAACGACTTTTGAGTCTTTATGGCTAGACAGGGCACCAAGTTGGGTATCAGAGAGGCTGGAAGGATTACCGTTCGTAAGTATAGTGTACAAAAAACTACCCCTTCAGCAAAGTAGTAAGTGTGGATCTGTTGAATATTTGTGCTATTAAAAGTGGGAATTCCCACAATTGTGATATTTGACTACTTTGTGCTAATTTTATATTTGTTCTTTTCTGTTCATAGGTGAATACCTTGGAGAGGCTGGTAAATCTAAACAAGAAGAATACACTTATGCATCATCTTTCAAAAATAAAGGTGGGTATTGAAATTGAGTTTTGCCCAGCTAGTCAGTCATTTTTTTTCCTTTTGTTAAATTTGATTGGATAATGATTTACCCTAAAAAATAATGGTGAGTGTTGCAAGAGAACAATCTATATAGTTATATCCTTAATATTACAACCTAATGTGTGGGTGCACATATTTCACTTTTGTAAGTAATTTTTAAATATAGGACTTTTTGCATATTAAAGTTGATAGACTATTCACTTATTCAAAAAGTTGAACCTTATATCCTTAATACCATCCACATCATGGAGATATTGCAAACATGTTCTATTTGCTTCTTCCACATGTTAATGATTTTCCATGATATCATTCTGTGATTTGCTACATATTAACTTGATACTTAGCGTGGTCTTTATCAGACAAGAAGTACTTTTCCTTACATTTCTATGACTGTTTTCTTTGAATTAGCATTTAGATCAATATAGATTCTCTCTTACAAGCACATCCCTGATTGATGCTACAACGGTTAATTTTGTTATCTGATTTGTTTTATCTTATTGGCTCTTGAACCAGCATTGTAACAATAAACAACTTTAAGTGGGTGGATCCCCTCCCTCGATCCATTATTCTACTTCGTGGTATCAAAGCATCCTTAGTTACATTAAGAGGGGTGAAGTCTCTTGTTATTCTTTCATAGTAAATAATCAATATCTAACCTCTTTTGCATGGGTTTCCCATTTCCATAGTACCTGATTTATTTTTCCTTTTTTTTTGAATTATTTCCATCTGTTTCTATTGTATCTTGAACTCTGCACATTCACCTGAAGATTCTCACACGGAATATAGTAACTTTGACAACTTAGTTATCGAGGATTCTTTGAGCACATCTTAAGCTGTATGTTTTCATGTTCTTTTCCTTCTAGAGGTAATTTAATGTCTTCTCTACTTAGTAACATGACATGTATACCTCAACATTTTCATCTTCAATGGACTAGCTTGAGTTTGTTCTCATAATATATGTAACAACTGATGATCCCGATGACTCTCTCTAAATTTTGTATTTCCTTTTTACAACATAAGGAATCATTTCATCAAATTTGCATTCTTCATAAGGAATCATTTCATCAAATTTGCATTCTTTTATCAACGTTTAAGATTTGTGTCTTATAGGAACTTTTGTAGGAACTTCTTGTGCATCTACCTCTACTATGCTCTTGATTGATCTCTTGGGCTTGTTTTCTGGGGAAAAAACTGGGATAAAAACTAGAAAACTTGAAGAGTTTATTAGAAGATACTATTTTTCATTACCCTATTTACTTTCCTTCCATTTCTGGGATGTAAATAAGCCCTTAGCAATCATCAATATGTATTTTGTAGTTTGGTTCTACTTAGTCTAGAATCCATGACTCCTATTGTTTGTTATCGGTGACTAATTTTTTGTACTGTGAGCATTTTGCCATTTAGCATCTTTCATGCTGTGTCAGTTATAAGCTTCCAGTTTGAAAAAAAATCAAAATCAAAATCTAATTAAAGGATGTCTCATAATTGTAATATTTTTAGTGTTTGTTCTAGAAAATTGCTCATTTTATTATTCAAGGAGAGAATTCCAAACCAAATCATACCTAAATAGTTAAAAATTTTAAAATACAAATCAACAAAAATAATCAAACAGATAAATGTGTGTGAGAGAGAGACTTTGGTACTGGATATTTTCAAACAGACCAAGGCATGTGATTTAGAGAACAGACAAATGCCTATTGTCATTCTAGCCCTATCCTTTCGTGCCCATCCTAAAGTAAATCTAGTGCCTCTTGGTTTTACTTCGGAGCAAAATGATAGAATTAGGCTTGGCTAATCAGATTATTTATTATCCATATGGGATCTTGAAATTGAGAAGATCCCCTAACATGAGAATAAGATGAAGAGAAATATCTGCCTATTTACATCAATTATTCAGCTAAATCAGTGATTATATATTGGAGCATATAGCAACAATCATCTCATAAAATATGCATATTTTTGATTTTCTGGTGGATTTCTAGAATTTCTTCATGTGTGAGTGTGAGTACATGTTTCTTTATTTGAAAAGGATCTCACTAAAAGCAATCAACACATGACCATGACTAAAATGAACACATACTACAAGCATAGTGCAGAAATAAAGATTTGGAATGTGAGTTGATCTGCTGGAATCTATTCTTTGACCCTAGATTAGCATGTTGGCTACAAAAGAAGACATTACATCCTGGAACGAGTCCCTTAAGTAGGCTTCGTTTTCTTCTTCTTCTTCTTTTTGACAAAGTAGACAGTAGTATATGACAGGCTAAAAATCAAAAGAAAAGCATTGAACGAGAGTCCAAGGGGCATGTTGGAGATTGAGGCAAGAATTTAGAAGACAAGTCTCTCGAACGAACTTTTCTCTATGTTGATGTAGGTACATTGCAGACACGTGAAAATGGATAAGAAAAGCACTCTATGAGGTTCTTGGGGCTGACACAAGAGAGAGATTGATGCATACACAGGTTGCAAGGCTTTAGATTCAGTAGATACTGAAAGAAAGCAATAGAGCAGTTGCCAACCATAGTAAAGAAGTGGAAGTCACATGGAGGAAGATTGGATCTGTTGCTGAGATGTTGGAGAGACCTCATGAATATATGAAGTTTAACATCATGGTTAAATGAGAAAGAGTTGTTGGAGTCCAGGTGGGAGGAAGTTGTGTCGTGAGCTCCAACTTCTAGTGTGGTAGAGTGCAAGGTCAGAGATTCCAACGGGTGCAAGGTGCAGACATGGCTGTGCAGGGATGCTGGATATGTGAGCATGATGTCTGAGTGCGCACCGAAGAGGGATTTGGCTTTTCATCCAAATGGAGTTCACATAGGAAAGAAAAGGATGACACATTTGTGGCTGCTAAGGATGCAAAGATGAGGATGGAGACCATCATGGAATGCGCAATGAGAATTGTTCAATGGAGGATTTTGAAGGAGATGTTCATGGATTAGGGGATACCATAGTCATTATTGTCCTCACTCTGAGGGGAGTTGTTTTGCAAATCTCTAATCATGAAAGGGATGCCATGTTAAATGGAGGTAATACAATTGTATTGATTTTATTATTTGATGACACCTAGAACATGGTGTATTTAAGTTTCTATGTATAGCCTTATACTAAAAGAGCTAAACCCACTACACAACTCCCAATAACAACTACAATTGGTTTAAAATTACCCCAAATGGAAGTTCATATCTTTCCTATTTTTTAAAACAAAGCAGGAATATAACCACTATACTGAAATTTTTTGATATGATTTGATTTGACTTGATTTAGTTGGTTTCCAATTGTTGTTGTTTCCTTATGTGCAACCTTGAATATATAATTTATTCATGGTTGAATTTTGCCCTACCTTACTATCTAAGCTATGCATAATGTTGTACCATGGTAATGAAGTGACTTACTAGGGAAATAATGCTTCCTTGTGGTTCAACTTAACCATATAGTTTCAATGTGTTGGAAGTATGTGTTAAGTTATTGCGATTTGTAATTTTGTCATGGGCATGTGAACTAGTGCTTGGACAGTGCATATAGAACTCATAGAGCTTTGGACTTGAGGATATCAAACTATTGGCATTGCAAAATGGGGTGATCATGGAGCTTAGGAAGAACTCAAGGACTTGATGATTGGAGGCTTAAATCAAGTGGAGATGGAGTTTGGGGAGTTTGGTGGACTTGATGGCATGGAGCTAAATTGAGTGGAGATAAAGCTCACAAAGCTTGGAGGACTTTATGGCATGGAGCCTAAATTGAGGAATTGAAGACCTAGACACATAAGAGCCATAAGAGATCATGTTTGGGACTTTAATTGGTTTTTGTCTTTGTAATGATGTAGTGATTGCCCATGCATCAAGTAAGCTAGCTAGGGTTTGGTTGTGAAATTTTCAAATGTCTGATTGATATCCCAAGTTGTGTTTTGTTGATCATCTCAAGTGTTGTATCTTTTTAAGTGTAGTATGCTAAATGATGAGGACTACCCAAGTTTCTAGATCACAAAATGTTTATTTGACATGAGTAGTCAACTGGACATAAAGTCATTAACTTTTAACTGCTATATTTGGCAATCTAGTTATCTAGAGACCTTTTTTAGTCAACTGAAGGTGGTTGAATAGTAACCATTAGAACTTTTGCTTATGCTTATAAGTTCTTGGGAAGTGTTTGGACACTTTAAGGCATTATTATTTATAGTTTATTTGATGTGCTTAAGATGCTTAAAAGTCTCTCAAAATTTGGACAAAGGTTGAAAACATCAATTTAAACTTTATTCTGCTTAATTTTTTTTCGGAAGAATGAGTTATTTGTTGAATGAAACCCTTACATAAGGTTGAACTTGATAGCCCATTGCTTCTAGTAAAGTGGTGATACTAGTAGATTTGATTTGAAATTGATACACCAAAGGCCATGGAGTAGGAGCAGCATTTCTGAACCACATAAAATTGTATGTTAGCATTTATGTTATTTTTTAAAAATTATTTTCATTGTATATATATATAATGACATGAATTAAAATACACATTAGCACTTATTTGTATTGGTGCAAGGAATTGACGATTTGGATTCATTGTCTATTCACCTCCATTTAGTCGGACCATCTTCAACCCCTACATTTGATACTAGTTCCATCTTCCTTTTTTTCAATTTAATTTTTTGTGTTGAAATTTCACATAATATTCTTAGATTACTGAGAAAATACTCTTAGGACTCTTGTCCCCCTCTGTGATTAGACAGCTAAGCGTGTTAATGAGTTGGGCAAATTGTTTAAGTTAGATTTGTGTTTTATCTAACTTGTGTACAAAGTTGTGCAAGGTTTACTAGGTATACAGGTGGATTTGGCATAGTCAAAGTTTGTAATGGCTCAATGGCATAAGGTTGATAAGATTGGAGAAGGATGGTGTATCTGAGAGATCGCAAGATGAGGAGTGTCGGAGCGTAGCAAGTCGAGGAGATTTATGTAAGCAAAGATGCAAGTGATGATTAAGGAGTCATTAAGGGCTCGACGTATTTGAGGGACGTAGGTTGACAACAAAAGACTTAAATTTAGAGAAACTCCACAATTAAATGTGAGTGGAGTGCAATGATAGACAACAAACTTAGGTGGACTCAACCTTAGATTTCATCAAAGTGAGACGAAACAGTCGACTAGTGGCTAAGAAAACAATATGTGTAAAGGGTTTTGAGGTTTGATCAATTGATTGATGGTTCTGTGTCAGTTGATTAGTGGGTGATGGATGAATATCCTAAGTGGTTTGGAGTTTGTAGTTTGACAGTCAATTGGTCTATGAGGATTAAATGTTTGGTGGTCCAAATACCCCAAGTTATGGCTGATTGGGGATTTTGGATGGATCAGTTGAGTGGTGGCTAAGAATTAGTTGGCTGATAATACAAACCTTCACCAAATGAATAGAATATTTTTCGGTCGACTAACTAGGTGACTAAGGTTCATTTAAAAATGAACAAATTTTCAGTTAACTAGTTTAGTCGACTAAGGTTCATTTGAAAATGAACATAATGTTTTCTAGTCCACATGCTTTCGAATGGACTTGCTGGTCGACTAGAATGAGGTTTGTCAAAAGGGAACCAAAGGTTTCTAGCATGATTTAAAATTTTGAACTGTATTAGAGTTTTGATTTATGACTCGAACGATATGTATTATTTCAAACCATTTTATTTGAAAATTTCGAACTATATTATTTGAAAATTTCGAACCGTATTATTTTCTGAGTTAGAAGTGCTTGCCTTTGGGGGCCCAAATACCAAGCTCACAAACACCACAATCTAGTCTTGGCTAGAAGGGAAAAGGAGGGAAAGGCATGATCATCACCTAAATTAGAAGAGCTCATCTTGGAGTACAACAATGGTGAGACGTGTTTGGTAAGTATGGTAAGAAGTAAATTCAAAAATAAATCCAATTGAACAAGGTGAAGGTGTTTGGTTCAATGCTATAACTACCAAAAGGAAGGAAATGTAAAGCACAGGTGCTCCAGACCATTTAGGATGAGACTAGCTCATTAGACAAACCAAACAACAAAATGCTCTATTCTCAGCAATCTACAATGATGCAAACATACATTCATGACGATTGATGATGGTATAGCTTCATCTGATGAAGAAAAGGAGAAATAAGATTAAGAGATGACACAGTAAGTCAACAAATTGATTCCTTGAAATTATCCTTAGAAAATTTACTCTTAGATCACAATCTTTGGATATGCTAATTGGTAGTCAAAGAGTTAATTTTAGCAAAAAAAAAAAACACTTTCGGTATAATGGATATAAAAAAAAACATTTTAGGTTATTAGCTAGGGGCAAGGCAAAATTAGAAAAATAGTTAAGGCATAGAGACCTACACAATTTTTAGTGAACCCAATTGGACCCGATTTGTTTCTGATACCAAAAACGCTACTTAGCTAATAAAGGACCTTTAAGGTCAACCATATTAAAATATTTGCTATAATTATTATATAGTTGACATGACATAAGTGCTTAATATGATTTGAAAATATTTCAAAATTTTAAAACATTATATACTGCTGTAAACTCATGACTTTTATATTTGTATTTAAAATTTAATACAAAATTAATAGATTTTGAATATTTTCGTATTTATAACAAAATTGTTTTTTAGCATGCATGATTTTTATGAAAAATGTTTTTTCACTAATAGGTATACATGAGATAATTTTCAAAATTTTTAAAATTTTAAATAAATTTTTGAAATTTAGCATAGTTTAGGTGTCAGTTAACTAATGTATCACAATCTATTAATTTTTTATTTCATTCAACTAACTTTCAGTGCACTCTTTTGATGAATGGGAAAGGGGGAGAAATTTAGAGTTGAGTTAGCTATTTTTCTCTATATTTTTTAAAAATTCCTAATTCAAGAAGAGCCTAGGTGAAGGTGTTTTGGGACTTTCCTTATATATTACTATGATTTTGACTAACTTAAAACCAATTGCCATTTTAAATTTAGGGTTACTTTAGCTCTATATTTTTCAAATATTCCTAACACTAGAGAAGCTTAGGTGAAGGGAGAGTTTGGGACTTTCTTTATATATTGCTATGATTCGACTAACTTAAAATTGATTGCCATATTAAATGTATGGTTAAGTTAGCCATTTTTCTCTATGTTTTTCTAATATTTCTAACTCAAGGGGAGCTTAGGCGAAGGCAGAGTTTAGGGCTTTCCTTATATATTGCTATGATTTTGACTAACTTAAAACCAATCCCCAATCATCAAAAAGGAGAGATGTGTCCCCCTTTGCAATTGGATAGCTAAGTGTTTCTAACTTAAATGCTTTACTCAAATTGTGCAGGGCCTACTAAGTTCACTTGGCATGACCAACGTTCGTGATGGCTTGAAGTCTATGAGACTCGAGAAGGGCGCATCTGAGGGATCATAGGACGAGGAGTATCAAAGCATGACAAGTTGAGAAGGAGATTGCACAAAAGTATGACTAAGGAGGAGTCAAGGGTTCATAGCATCTGTGGGACACAACTTGATGGTAGAAAGGTTCAAGACTTTGAGAAACTCCATGGGAGATATGAGTGGTGACTTGTATACAAGTCTAGGGTAGACAATAAACTTATGCATATTCGACCTTAGATTTGGTCAAAGTGAAAGAAACCAATCGACTGGTGTTGGGATCCATTCAAGTGGTGGTTGAGAAAACTATACCTTCTGTGTTTTAGGAGTTTATGGTTTGATCAATCAACTAATGATTCTGTATGTGGGTGATGGATCAATACTCTAAGTGGTTGGGGATTTGGAGTTTGACTCAATTGAGTAATATATGAGAATCACTTAACTGGTAGTCTAAATACCCCATGTTAAATCTAATTGGGGTATTTGAGTTGGATTAGTTGATTAATGCGCAAGGAGTTTATGGGTTTGATCCATGCGACTAGTATATGAGGATCAGTCGACTAGTGGTCCAAATATCCTAAGTTATGTCTGATTAGGGTATTTTGGTTGGATGAGTCAATTGATTTGACAAACTTACTAAACAAACTGATGTTTTTCTAGTCAACTAGCTAGTTGATTGAGGCTCATCTGAAAATGAACACAATGTTTTCAAGTCAATTGGTCTAGTTGATCGAGGGGAATGAAAGATTTCCAAGTTGATTGACCCAGTTGACTAAGCATTGACCGGTTAACTGCTGGTAAGACTTCCAATTGAAGTTCCAATAGTGTGATTTGGATAAAGATCTAGAGGATTAGTCGACTGAAGGTCACCTATTTAACAAAATGACAAGATTTGGATTGAGGGCTATATAAGGGGCCTCAAGGGGTTGCGAGATGAAAACAACAACCAAGTGCAAATCATACCTACATATTGCTCTACTAAAGTCGTTATTGTTCTTATTTTTATTATATTTTTTCCTTTTGGTAATTGTTGTTGTAAGAGTTTCTTCATGCTTAACTGAAGAGAAGAAAAGATAGTAGACTTCATATGCATAGGCTATTGACGTAGTGATTCTAGGGAATCATGAACTATGTAAAATGTGGAGTCACTTTGGTTTGATCATGATTTTAGTGTTTCTTTTATATTCTCTACCACACCGGCATCAGTCCTAACAAACACTACATGGAAAATATATATTATTCAAGAACAATTTTAACTCTAATGAATTAGAAAAAAAAAAGAGAGAATAGATTGAGATGGTAAAATATGTTCAAAGACAATCAGTGGGTTATATAAGTTGAGCTAAACCAATTTGAGTCGAAAGTGTATGTATACAGAGATTTAAAAAATGTCTAGTAATGCGATGAAAATGACTTAATTGATGTGAATGCTATCAGTGATAAAACCTTTTATACAGGTTTATTGAGAGAGAAGATTGATATAACTGATCCCAAATCATTGGTTCTATGTTGCAGATTGTCAATTGGAACGATGTTATTGGTTTAATGTCCCTATTTCTGCACTCTTGTTAGGATTAACATTAGCCCGTTAATCATATGCGATCTAATCTGTTGTCACGTCTAAGGTTGATAGTAAACTATCAGGAAAATTTTGCTGCTTTTGCATTCAATACATCATATTTTAAAAGAATAGATGTTGGCTTGATTTTGAAACCAAGACCTTGAGAAATACTTCTCCAAAGTCCTCACTGACTGGGCTGGATAGCTCCCTCTGTTGCATTAGAAACTTCAACTGTGCAACAACAATTTGCCAATTCACTTTAAGCTTGTTTGTTACTCTTTGATGAATCGTTGAAATACTGATGACCGATTTTCTACTAATCGGCAGTCTGTCTGTTTGATTCATTTCATGAAGTTTGCTTTTACAAATTTTAAGAAAATGTTCAAGTTTGTCTCTCACATATCAGATTCAGTCGAAGCAAATCATAGCTTTTGATAACCATTGGGTTTGTGAAATGGTTTGTAACTTTTTTCTTGACTTCTAATTTTAAACACCCAACTGACAGAAAATTTGTGGAAGAACCTAGTCGATAATCCGGGCGACTGGTGGGACAACAGATTGTGGAAGGTATCACCATAAATTAGTATGATATTTATTTTAGTGCATCTTGAATCTATTCCCAGATCGACTGACTGATATTATCACATTATAGAAAGATTTGCGGATGAAGAAGTCATATCCTGATTTTAAGCACAAGGAGACTGGCGAATCTCTGTGGCTTTGTTCTATCGACACTCCTGACTGGGCTTTGTCAAAGTTGCCCCCAGTGGAGACGGCATCCCCAGTGGAGACAGCATCAT
>JBBMKF010466118.1:0-10935 GCA_037834155.1 Curcuma caesia | reverse complement strand
TCATTCGAGACACTTCCTCTGATTAATAAGAACATAAATTAGAATTTTTTATCCATATAATGTAAAATAAAAATATTTTTTTTTCAAGTTCCTCTTTTTATCGTATTACAACTCCCCCTCTGTGTTTCTCTTATTTGTTGAGATTGGTGAAGAGAAATCATATCTAACATTGTCATATTGATCCGGTTAGTACTATTATGCTCCTTGCTTGATTAAGTTCAAATGCTAATACATTCATCCATATTGTGTTCGATAAAAATAGAGAATTTTATTATTTTTTAGCAATAGCGAGTTATATATATACCTCTATCATTTCACTAGACATTAAGTTTAACCTTTATTTATATGTTACAACCATAAATTTTTTCTATTCCTCCTTTATCTCCATTCTATCATTTACAACTGTTCTAATTTAGGTAATGAAAAATATAATTTATTTATATTTCCTTATGTGCCTTAAAGATCATTTAGTTCTTGATAAATGATAATAAGTTGGTTTGGCCTCCTTGTAATTTTCATTTTCTATGGATTATATTGAGTTTTATCATTTTGTATAGGTGTAAATGATAAGAATTTAAATCCATCATTATCAATCTCAAGTCCAAATGAAAAAGAGCTAAAGAATTATTTTAAAATAATGTCTAAGTTTTTTTTTTTGCCTAGGGCTTCAAATAGACTTGAGCCTGGTCCCAGTGTGAATAATAATAATAATCCCCTTCCAACTTAGCAAGCTTCAACATCAGAGACCAAGGAGGATGTATATGTATATTCCTTTGATTTTTCTTCAAGCAAATGATTGGATCATTAGTGCACATAGAGCAACCAACCAACCTTCACTAATTAATTAATGAGTATTTATAATTGTAATTTAAAGGAGCAATTGATTAATTGCTATCTATCTTTCCATCTACAAATATTGATCACTCTCAATCGTTAGAGATATACAACATCATCATATTAATCATGAGATAATTAATACGCCTCCAGGGCATAGTTGAGTTGGTTGAGACGGATCAGACTTGCTGAAGTAGGCAAAGGTCGAATCTCGGTAAAGCGAAGACAATGTCTTCTTCCGTCATAGTCAACTGTATGTAGCTTATCGATTTATCTCTTCACAGATGGTTGTGTGGTTGACCGTGTGAGACCGTTGAGGTGGCAGATTCCATCTTTTGCTGAAATGAGATAATTAATATGAGCTTAATTAATTATCTTGAGAATTAATTAATCATATTCATAAGATATATACTACAGGCCTATGAGTCAACGATTTGGTGGGGCTTTAGGCACGTGGCATGCAGCTGAGTGCATGCTTCTTGTTGGGCAACGCAACGCCAATGATAGATCATGTGACCTTAATTAATATCCCTTCTTCCCACATGTACACTCAACTCAATTCCCATACTACATCTTACAAATTAAATTAATTCTTTTCAGTCATGGAATGGAATATATGGAATATAATAGAATAATATCCATGGTTCTCAGAACAAATCTTTGTTCTGAGAAGAGAAGAGAAGAGAGATGAATGAAGAGTACTGTTTAATTAATATTAATCTTACAGGTTAAATCTCTGAGAAGAGAAGAGAAGAGAAGAGAGGAGAGATGAGTGAAGCCTACTGTTTAATATTAATCTTACAGGTTAATTAGGTTAATTAATTACATGCAGGATCTCTTCTTTGGTAGCTTTAATGTCTGTGCTCGCCATGCCTTGCCAATCTCACTGGCTACTCTCACTGCATCGGAGGCAGCACCAGAGAGCCCTCTCCCTCTGAAACCAACAGCGTATAATCCAAACATTCTCCCTTCCTGCTTCAAGAACAAACCCTCATCGTATCCCTGCAACACCACATGCATGTATGATCGATCGATCGATCGATTCATTCACTTTAATGTTAGTTGAAGAAGACCTGTCTGTAATGAAGTACGTACGTACCTGAAGCCATTGAGGAACGTTGCTGCGGTATCCCGTGGCCAAGATCACGGAATCGACGTCGAGGATTTGGCCGTCGACGATCTCCACCTTTCCGGGGAGAAATCTCTTGATTCCGGGGACTACTTTGATATCGCCGGACTTTATTTTAGCCAGCGTGCCGTTGTCCAGCACCGGCGTCCTCCCCTGAGTGTTCTTGAGCTCCAGAGGGCCGGCGGAAGGCCGCTTCAGCCCCAACTTGGAGACGTTCCCCAGCGCCGCCCACGCCACCGCCAGCAGGATCTTGTCCGCCATCCTCACCGGAAGCCACTTGAGCAGCAGAACCGCCAGCTCGAACGTCGACTTCCCCAGCACTTCCCTCGGAAGAACATGAACCGAATCGCGCACCACCATGGTCGGGGAGGCGCCGTGGTCGCAGAGGTCGAGAGAGATCTCCATGCCGGAGTTCCCGCATCCGACGACGAGCACGCGCGTGCCGCGGTACCGCTCGCCGGACTTGTAGTCGCAGACGTGGATCACCTCGCCGCCGAACTGATCGAGGAGGCCCTCCAGCTCCGGCACGACCTTCTCCGCGTTCTCGCCGCTGGCCACCACCAGCCACCGCGCGATGTGCTCCGCCTCGGCGGAGACGACCCGCCAGAGCCCGGTGGCGGCGTCGTACCTGGCGGAGCGGACGGAGTGGCGGAAGCGGGGTCGGATGGCGAAGCGAGCAGCATAGGAGTCCAAGTAGTCGATGAACTGGGACTTGGAGAGGTAGTCCGGGAAGTCGCCGGGGAAGGCTAGGTAGGGTAGCTGGCAGAAGCGCTTGGGGAGGTGGAGCTTCAAGCGGTCGTAGGTGCACCGCCTCCAGAGGGAGGCAATGCAGTCGGAGCGCTCGAGGACGACGAAGGGGACGCCCTGCTGCCGGAGTCCTGCCGCCACGGCGAGGCCTGAGGGGCCCGCGCCGACGATGATCGGTCCGTTAACCCACGTGCATGACGGCGACGACAGGAATTGGCCGTCGCAGTACTGTTCTTCCATGATCGATCGGCTAGCTTGCTAGCTAACTAGCTAATTACAAAATATGGAGAGATTATTTATATACGTAAAAGGAATTTGAAGAAGGAGAAGGAGAAGGAGAAGGAATTAGGGCAGAGGAATTAAGTTATGGGGGTGGTGACGTTGGAGGAGTGTGATCTTGTAAGGAAGGATAAGATGGTGGGGGATTGCTATAAATAGGTATTATGGGAGCCACATGAGATAAATCTAAGGGCCGGGGTAGGTCCCTCTTAGAAAAATTCTCAAATGACACATGTCAACTATACTAAATTTTTATATTCTGTGTGCATTTTAATTTCATTATATATATATATATTTTATGAAACAAATTAATATTTGTTGGTAGAACAAAACTAGAACATTGAAAAATCCTTTCGTATCATGTGTATATGTTATGAGTCGGTATGACCTGGCTCAAAAAGTTAAGATCTAGTCCAAGAAGATGATACATCAAATAGAAAGTATAATTTCAGGACTGACTAATTTGGTCTTACGCTCTGACTCGACCATCTCGGATTGACTGGCTTGATCCTAAACCTCAACTCGGCCATCCCAGTCAAATATTCCACTCAACTTAGGCACTTGAGCTTGACTTGGGAGGCAGCTAAAGTCAGGATCAAATACCAAACTCGGTGTTAGGCCCAGCTCGGAATCTCATACCTGATTTCTCTCAGGATTTAACTCCGGGCCTATACCCGACTTCGAGCTTCGATGCCAAACTACTCCTCCCAACTATATTCCATTCGGCCCCTGTCGACCTCAGCTCGGGCTCTCTCTGTTGACCATGTTCCACTTAGTGTCCTACTTGATGCTCAACCTACTCCACTCTGCTCAAATCCCCAGTTAGCTAGGCAGGCCACCACAGGCCACCACTAGAAGAACACAAGCACTCACGTAACATAATGGTTAACTCAATCCCCTATTAATGTAGTATGATGATGCCGTATGATGTCATATCAAGATGAATGACATGACTTTTCGCTACGATGGTGGTGACAGGATGTTCTCCTTATCCAGATGGAATATCTCCTCATATATAATCTCCACTCAAGAAAATTATTCTTAATTTGAGATATGACATGTTCTCATTATTCTCTCACTGGCCTCTATATATCTTCCCTCCATTTCGTGAAGATAGGTACGCACGCTCACACACGACCACTAATAGACCTAGTCTCCTTCTCTCACATCTTCCTCTCTTCTCCGGTGAAATAATTGACTTGAGCGTCGGAACAATTGAGCTAGGGCATCCCTGATCTCTATTCTCATCCACTCCTCTCTTACTGTACAGGCCTTAGTAGCACCTCAAAATCCTCCCGCGTCTTTCTTCTCTGATCGTGGGTCTTACCTTACCGTCCACTTCCAAACCCAATGGCTAACAACTCGTCCCGAAGACAATCTCAATAGCAACAATATACATCTTATTCTTTTTATACGGTGTGCATTCATTGTTTTATACTAAACTCACAATTTTCATCAGAAATGGAAGATTGTGGACTTCCTTTGATTTTTAGTTTTAACTAATTGTTGCTAACTCATAAATAAATGGATAAAAGTAAAAAAGGTGTCAATTTTTTAGCGAATCGGCAATAATCATGTTGATTTTTTTTTTAATAAAAGGGCATCCCATTCCTGATAAAATGATACAAATATTCTTTAATACTATTTATCTCCTGTTTAAATTTTCAATTGATCGAATAAGTTATAACAACTACAAAACTATAACTGCTACACAGATATAATAACTACGAAATTATAACTGCTATAACTATGTAGCAATTACAATTTCATAGTAGCTACAACTGTTACACAATTGTACAACTAGGATTCTGTAACTGTTACATAATTATAGCAGCTACAGTTCCATAACTACTCTAATATTGAAAAAAATGTAGATAAAAATCAAAAGGGGCATCTTTTGAGTAAAATTATTCGAAGCTTCCAAAAAAAATTTACCTGACATTTTTTAAGCTTGAAACCTAGTTGTTACAAGTTTCACTCCATGATTAATTACAGATTTCTAAACAAGTTTTGATTTGATATATTATACGTCTCGTGATTGAATCCGAATAAAAAAATTATGACTTTTCAAAATTTAAGATTTAATATTCATATTGTATAACTATAAATTCTTAACTGCTATAACTATATAATAACTACAAATTTACAGTTGCTACAATATTAATATTAAATTATAAATTTTGAAAGATCATAATTTTTAACTCAAATTGAATTATGAAATGCACAATATATAAAATAGAAGTTCGGTCTGATATCTATATTTATTATCAGATGTAATCTTTAACTGTCCAATTTTGAGCTAAAAAATTATCGTTAAAGCTTTTTCAGATGATCCAGATTTTTTTTTTTTGACATTTTATTAGGATTATTTTCCTCTTTTGCATCATTAAAGTTTTGAGAGTATTTAAAATATTTATTTAGTTAATGTTTGACAATTTTGATCATCACGAATATTTTTCTTTCATTCGTTCCTCCAAAATTATGAGTTCTGAATATTTATTTTTCGATGTTCGAATCATCGGAATTAATATCCGATTCTGATACCAAATGAATTCTATGTAACATCATGATCCTACAAATTATGATAAAAAAATAGGTCCAATGCCAGTCAACCATTCAACACAAAAATAATCCATATAAATACACATTCAATCAAGATGACCCAATTTAAAGACCAACAAACCAACTCCCAATAAAAAAAACATAAAATCTTAAATCCGCTCCAACTTCAATCCAAAAGACAATTCCAAAAGATTTAAGAGTGATGAATTCCACCTTTTTACAAAAGAAAAGAAGAGCAATCAAATGCAACCTGACACAAGGGTCAATTGATCAGCTTTAACACGATGGCAATACATATTACGACGATCAAACACTAAACTTTGTAATGTAATCATCTTTATAATCAAAGATTACATGCATTTCTTCAATCAAACATAGCAATGTAATTTTGATTATATTATATTACATTACAAATTTAATTACATTACAAGCGTGATTATATTATGGGTACCAAACGTAGTCTAAATCTTAAATCGGCACAAATAACAAAAAAACAAACACACCCACACACAAGCAGAGTAGCACAAGGGCAAGAGTTTAGGTGAGTTGGTTACGACGCAGCAGACTTGCAGAAGAGGGCAAAGGTTCGAATCCTGCGTCGTGACCAATTGCACTTTCTCGATTTACCTCTTCACAGATGGTCGTGGGATGGAGACACAAGGGCAGAGAGGGAGACCCAGGTGACGGAGGCAGCAGGGGGCTCAGAAGGCCTGCAGTTTCCTAATGCGTTATGGCTCGCCGTTTCGAGGGGCTCAGACAGTGCACGATCTTTTGTCTCTGAGAAAAGGGCAAAGCAGCGCGCGCAGAGCACCGCCACCATCGCTCGATCCGCTGCATCGAACAAGAGCGAGAGGGTCGCGAACAGTGGCAGCGGCCTTGCGTTGCTGCGCTCTTTGACTGGAGACGAGTAGCGGCAGTGGTACTTTGTTTCGTAAATGGCCGCGTTCACCGCGTCGCTGTCGCTGTGCGTTGCGTTTTCGCCGGAAGTCGGAACATCGCACAAGGAGACAATTCAGTTTGATGGATTGTGGTAGCTAGCTTTGAACGGAGAGGAATGGTGCGGCGCCGTTGACCAGCTTGTTGCTGGCATTGATGGAGGAGATGAGCTTGGACGTTGATCGGGAAGTGGAGGTATATGGCCGGAAGGCTCCCATTGGGCTGGGGAAGGCCAAGCCCCAGCTCCAGGTGCGGCCGTGATGCGTCACGCCTGCTCTGGCTCCAGGGGTGGCGGCAGAGGTCCTGAGGCCGCCGTTAAAGTCTTCGTCGGGCGCCGCGGCAGCTGCGGAGAGCCAGTAGGACGACATCATTCCGAATCCGCTGAAGAGGCCGCCGCACTTGACCCTCTCCTTCATCCTTGGACGGTGTGGGTCGCCGTCGGTGTCGAGGTGGAGGGTGCTCTTGAGCTTGGCCTCGCGCTGGGACTCGACGCGGCGAAGCGTGCAGTCGCCGAGTCCGGTGGAGATGCGCTCCAAGAAGTCGCCGGAGAAGCTCCTGCTACCGCAGCCTACCGATCGGGATCTCGCCACCTTTCGCCCGAACGAGGACGACGCCTGGACGCCGCTTGGGCTCTCCTTCCCGCTGCCGTTTTGCCCCAGCTGGATGGAGGTCCCGTGTGTTGCTTCCAGCTTATCTAATGCAGCGGCCGCCGCCGCCGGCGGCGGCTGCTGCTTGGTGTGGTCTCCGTCGCACACTCCGCCAGAAGAGGACGAGGTGGATCTACGCCTGTTAATGCTGCCATTTGCCGCAGAAGAAGAAGTGGAAGCAGAAGAGACCGAAGAATGGTAGAGAAACGACCAGAAACTTTTCTTCCGAAGATTATCTGCCATGGCAGCTGCAGTTTCTCCGTTGCTGCGGCCACCGCCATCGCCGACCTGCGCAAGGGAGGATCCGATCCTTCTCGGCGCCACAGACTTGCTCCGTTTCAAACCCAATCCACCGCCATTCTTACCCACCGCAACAGAAGCAGCAGCGTGGGCAGTTCCACCGGCACCCAACTTCCTCCATCTCTTTTTCTTCTCAACGGCCGCCCCGTCGTCGTGCCCGAGGTCGGAGCGGGAGGAAGCAGGCGAGGAGGAGGAGGAAGAAGAAGAAGAAGAAGAAGAAGAAGGCGGATGCTGGAGGGGGAGGAAGTGGGTGGACTTGGAGGAGGAAACCAGCTTGCCCAGCTTCTCCTGCAGGCAGAACGCGCACACCCCACCGGGGTTGCTCCGGTACGGGTGGTCCATGCACAACATGCCGTCCCCGACGTCCGCTGCCCGATCGCCCATCTCCTCTCCTCTCCTCTCCTCGTCGCCTCCACACGCGCCGCTTCGAAACCGAAGAGAAGATCAAGAGGAGGTGGTTGGGGAGGCGGATGCTGGAGGGGGAGGATGCTGGAGGAGGAGGAAGAAGATCCATCGGCATTGACACTGCACCAGCTTACGCCATACCTGGTTACAATGGTAGAGTCTGCTCGGGTGATTTACCCGGGTTGAATCTAAGTTGTGGGTCACAAACGTCGATCTTAATATTGTCATCTGGGTTAATCTTCCTTTTTCTTTTCTTCTATAGTAAATCAGAATTTATCTCTTTTTTAACGCTGTTGAGCCCCCGAGCCAC
Organism: Curcuma caesia; assembly: GCA_037834155.1. Classification (NCBI taxonomy): domain Eukaryota; kingdom Viridiplantae; phylum Streptophyta; class Magnoliopsida; order Zingiberales; family Zingiberaceae; genus Curcuma; species Curcuma caesia. Next base: position 2,786 of record JBBMKF010466118.1, on the reverse strand, counting down.
AGTTCAAGCTGCAAAAGGTTGGAACCGCCAACCTAGCGGCCCCCTCTCCACGGCCCCACGAAGATGAGGGGGGGTTCAGCACGGTGAATGCGGGGCTAGCCACGACATGGTGGTGAAGGGCAATTTGCACGGCAGAGATTGATGCTATCGCAAATGCTACCGTGGACCTTCGAACCGCCTACCTCAAGCTGCAAGCTCCCATGTCGTGACCAGCTGAGCCCGCCCGTGAGGGCCCCCGAGCCACAGTTCAGATAGACATGAACATGGCTCTACCCGTGCTTGGCATTCGTACTGTGGGATCTAGCCGCCGATATGATCCAAGGGCCAATTATATGAAAGAGGTAAACCTCTCTTTTAACTGTTTCTCTTCTAGTCTCTGCCGCCATGATCTCACTTGAATAGGGAAAGAACTTTGTCAAGATCTCCGGTGCCTTTTGATGTGTATTAATCTACAGAGATTTTATCTATAAGAAAGTCGATTAGCCATCGGTGATGATGACATCTTTTCGTTTGTTTGTGACTCCTCTTTCGAACGCCTCTTAAGCCTATGTTACAATGAACTATTGGTGGGCTAAACTTCGATGGCCTACAAGCACATCAAGGTTGATCGGTTTTACCGATGCAGTCACTTCGACACTCAAATCAGAACTGAAACATAGCAAGGAAAAATTCACAAAAATACGAAAGAGAAAGAGAGAGACAAAGAACTATCGTACTTTATTTATCTCCGTCAATTTTTATAATTGACGAAAGAAAATTTGCACGTGGTACTTGACATTATTGGACCGTTGAAAGACCAAGAGCGACAACCGTTAGATCATATACTGATATTATCGGATTATTAATAGGGAGATTGTTAAAGGTTGTTAGGTTGTTGGGAGTTGTTGAAGGTTTAGATTGAATTTCTAGATTTCCTAAGTATGAAATGGAAATTGCTGAATGATTTTCGAATGCTCGAGAGAACAAACTCTGAATGGCTTCCTCGAGCATTGTAATTTCACATATACTATAGCTTCATAAATACTGTAGCATCCAAAGCACTATAGAATCTCGAACAGTGTAGCTACGAGGGTACTATAGTATTATGAGTATTGTAGCTCCGTGGATACTATAACATCTTGAATACTGTAATTTTATGGGTACTGTAGCATCTCGAGTACTATAGTTTGATGAGTAATGTAGCATTCTGAGCACTGTGGCTCCTCGAGTCTGAGTGAAAAGTTATAGGATGAAGACGTAATATTCGGGTGAGTAGATTGGCAAATCAAGAGTGCTCGAGAAGATAATTTGATCATCTAAAAAGTGAAATCAAATGCTCAGAAGTAATTCTGGATACCATTAGATGCTCTTCGAGTCCGAGTGAAAACTGTAGGATGAAGACTTAATATTTAGATGAGTAGATTAGCAAATCAAAAGTGCTCGGGAAGAGAATTTCACCATCCAAAAAGTGAAATAGGGTGTTTGAAAGTAACTCCGGATACTATCAGATGACAAAAAAAAAATGATATCTCTTATCGTTGTAAGAATTGAGCAAACAATAAACAAGCAAATGGTCAAACAAATCCAGTGTAGCCAAGCTTCTTACCGTCGCATGGGCATTACAATTAGCAAACTGTGGAAACTTTCAAGCGATGACTTGAAATGAGAATGATTTATCATCCAAATAAATTATGAAAAATAATATTCTTTTTTACAATTAGCACATGTTTTAAAAGTCAAAATAATATTCTATATTATTTAAAAACATTATACATACATAGAATTTTTTTATATAATTTTTTTTATCAATTTAGTTGAAGTTAGTTAAATTTAACTAAACTTACTTTAAAATTGCCAAAAAAATAAAATTACCAACTTTTAAGTTTAAAAAATTTAATCAAGTTTAAGTGGGCCACTCTAATTCTAGTTGGACTCTTAAATTTTTAAAACTTTAAATAAAATAATATGTTAGTGATGTTGATTAGTAGAGTAAAAAATAACTAGGAATGAGAAGGTAATATAGTTTTTGAAAGATCAATATTTTTTTTTCTCCTTGGGACATAGTTGAATTAATTACTATGGAGCAGACTTACTGAAATGGACAAGGATCGAATCTTGACAAAGTCGAAGAAATACCCTCCTTCATAGTGACCAACTATAACTTATCAATTTACCTTCTCATAAATAATCGTGGGATCGCTAGGGTAATCTTTTGCTAAGTAAAAGATACCTGTCCCTCGTTGATTAAAACTAAAAAGGTGCCTTTGTTATACTTCTTCTTATATAACGTTGGAACAACTAATGTCATTCACTCACACTTTGGTTGTCCATTGTATTGTGAATGGAAGGAGTATAAATTGTTACGCAGATGAGTTAAATTGCTACATAAAAGAATTAAATTATTATGCATAAAAGTTAAATTACTATATGATTATCCAACCGCTATGATATATTAGGACCGACTACCTCAATAATATTGAGATAGACGAGGCTCCGATGCCAGAGGTCAATGGTCAACAGTGTCGGGTGCCTTAGCCAAAAAGCCCAAAAACTAAACGAACACGCCAGTTTACCATTCAAATCGTTACCGCTTTTCTTTAATTTTGTCGAGTACTCATATATCCCACCTACCTGCCGGCCCGCTGCGACCATTGGATGCCGGGGCCATGTGTCTTTACTGCACTGCCCAATGCGAGGAAGGTGGATCTCTGGGTAAAGCCGGCGGTACGAAAAGATTTCTCTATTGTTTGAACCAGTTGCAAGTGGCAGAAGCAACAGCAGCAGATCTTTTGAAATAATCACGGCCC
>JBBMKF010466107.1:0-10935 GCA_037834155.1 Curcuma caesia | reverse complement strand
TATATATATATAGAGAGAGAGAGAGAGAGAGAGAGAGAGAGAGAGAGAGAGAGAGAGAGTGCAATATCCGCAAGGTACAAGAACTACACATATCAAAGAAAGAGTCAAACAAGGTCCCTAAGATTAGCCATTCGACGAAAATAAAGGTCAAAGGTCAAATTTATAATGACATCAGAATTTTTACCTAGCCATAATTCCATGGACTAGGACAAGGAGATGATCGGGTGCTTGTTTGAAATCATAATCAGTTCCCGATGCCATACTGCTTCCTTGAACACTAGTTATTCTATGCCATCCGAAATTAAGGTCACCCCAAACTGTGTTCATTCCTGCACAGATAAAATTAATTGCATTTTGAAACCTGCAGTGAATTCAACGCAATCAATGGATGGTTTCACAGTATCATCTCAATACAATAGGTCAATGCAGTAAGGAAATATCTTCAAATGATTTCAAGATACTAAAAGACAAAGATCAACAAGATTGGAACAAAAAAATAATTGCAATTTTGCTTTTCTTGAAAAGGGACATTAAATCAAATGATCAATCACATTATGTATTGATGAGGGTGGTGAATGTTAGATTAAGATCTTAAGGAGAATTCTTTATAGTAGAATGTGATGGGGAAAAAATAACAGAGAACAAAAGAAGTTATTGTTTCCAATAGATTTAAAAAGTTGTTACCCAAACTAAAGTTTGTTGGGTTAAGTGAGCTCTGAGCTTGTCCACATATTAACCAAAGGCCAGAGATCATCTAGGTAGAAGATGGCTATTCCAGGATTTTGAGGTGAAGTTATGGTCCGCCTCAGGTACAGTCCTGTAGGGGGTACAGTTTAGTTGGCCCTAAGCGACTAGCTGAGAGGCCAGTTCAAGTTGGCAAGCCAAGATGGGCATCAGCTCAATGGAAGAGGGATTTAGCACATTTGTCCAAATGCTATCGTTGCTTCCTAAAAAGAAAATGGAAATTCCCACTAAGAACCAAGGCAGTTGGAGTCCCACTAAGAATTCGACAGTGGGAGGTGTGCAAATGGTTAGGCTTGTACCTGACCTTTTAAAGGTTAGTATTGGCAAGAACATACTCAGCAGTGAAATTTACTATAGATTGTCAATCATATATGCAATGTCTAGATTCCATAACCTGCTAGCAACATTCATAAGATGTATTAATCCTAAAGAGGAAAAGCAAAAGAGAAAGAAGGAGAAGAAGAAGCTACATTTCCAGAGCTATTGCTTTTACCATATTTCTCTTTGATAATAACATTTGGTACTACTTTAGGCGAAGTTTATTGCTTTTCTTAAAAGCCAAACATAATTTTGGAAGGGCGAATTTTATTAATCGCGCACAATTTCCCAAGAATCAGGCATAATTCTGGATACGAAACCGTAGATTTAACGAGTCTTTCAAAAAACCCAAAATTAATGAGTTTTCCCCCAAGAATCAGACAATAATGGATATGAGACGATAGATTTAATGAGCCTTCCCAAAAATCCAAGCATCCGAGTTTATTAGAAGAAAAAACATAAAAATAAATCAAGGAACTAAAATCAAGGACAAATTTTTGAAAGGGAACCAAAACCGAAGCAACAAAGCAAGTAAGATATCATTCCCGCATTTCTAGACCTCGATATCGCTCCTCCAGGATCAAATCGACAACATTGAAGTATAAGAGCGATTAAATCGAAACCTGAGAGAACGGAGCAGGAAGGCGACGTCGCTAGGCTACCGCCATGGCTCCACCTATCGAGGACAATCCGCGCCGAGTTGCCACAGTGAGATCGGAACGGCGAAGGATGCTCGCAGTGGTGGTGGGGACGATGGCGATGATAGCGGAGGCACAGGGCCAGGAATGGGGCACACGACATCTAATTTTATTTATAGTAGGGCTAAAAAGCCGATTTTTTTTCTAAAAAAAAAGGAATCCAGAAAGAATATTGAGAAATGGAAACGCAGCAGGTTAGGGCTTCATCGCATCATCTCGGGTTCCATTGACGCCATCCAAACTTGCCGTGTCAAAGATTGGGTTTTGGCGAGCGATGCAAGCAAAGGTGGCTTCTCTGTGAAGCATATGCAACAAAGATGTGAAAGAGAAGAAGAGATGGAGCATTATCACAGAATATCTACAGACACAAGCAAGAACATCCGCATAATCCGATTGAGGTTGTTTAAACAAACACTAAAACATGGAACAAAAAAAAAGCGTTTTGAATCATAGTAAATTCTTTCACAAAGTCAACATCTTCGGTTCATGCCAAAGATTTTGTCTTTTTCCTATGAATTGCTTCAAACTTCGAACTTTTTTTTTTATCTCATTCAGTGTTTGAATTTGTATCAGTTGCGGTTGCGATGCTGCTGTTACTTCACTCGAGCTTCTTCCAGCATACTCCCAGGTATTTTCACGCTCCCTGTTCGAGCAAGAATTTCCTCGCTTCTTCCTCCTCCTTCCCTTCTTACCATACTCGTCGCCGGCGATATCGCTGGTCCTCTTCGTTCCTCAACCACAGATATCTCATCTTCCTCCTCACTTCGCTGTCTCTCTCTCCATGTCCTCCGTCACAAAATCAACCCAATGCCCGAGCCAGCGCCATCGTTCTTCTTTCTTGCCTCTCGTGCTCTCCGTGCCTGCTCCCGGCTCAGCGCCAACGTCACCGCGTCCGCCAGCGTCGCCGGCCGGTGCGGCAAAATCCATTCTAGGTTGTCCTTTAACCCGTCGATTGAAAATGACCATGAGAAGCGAGTCAGGGAAGCCGTGGTCGGTCCACTTGCTGAGGATCCACTGCAGACGGAGGTGGTAGGCGTTGACGCCCTCCCCATTCCTCCAGACCCACGAGCTCGGCGCCCGGATGGTCGACGAAGTCGGGCGAATGGTCGGAGGAAGGACTTCACGGCGAGGTCGTGCCACAGGGCGGAGTCGTCATCTAGGGTGACGGGAAGATGCAGACGAGCGTGCCGACGGAGGTGCCGTTTTTGGCGCGGTAAACGCAGTCGAAGCGGGCAAGGTGGGCGACAGGGCACTCCGAGGCTCGCCGCTGAAGACTGGGAGCAGCGCCGCGTTGACGTAGACGGTGGAGAGATTTGGACTTGATGAACCGGAGGCGGAGTAGGAGTCCTGCAGGAGACGGTGTCAGCTTCGTCCTCTTCCTCGTTCGATCGCATTGTCGTCCTCGTCGGCCATGGAGTCGGATGGTGTGCAGTAAGGCGGGAAGGAGCCATCTTGAGGGTCATCGGAGGTGGAGTAAAGGATGACAGGTAGAAGGAGGGGGGTGCTTCCGGCCGGCGGCGGACAGCTGTGGCGGTGGGCGAGTCGTACAGGAGGAATTTCATGGAGAGTAATAGTGGCATTGAACGAAGGCGACAGTCTGAGTACGTTCAGATGAGCACCAAATGAATTATTTCTTTTTTTATTATTATTTTTATTTCAAGCCAGACTCAAGATAAGTTGATAAATTGAAATTGAATCACAACAAAATAAAATTAATAAATTGAGTAATTATGAACAATTTGATCAAACCACTTGATTCATGTACTACTACTATATATGATAATATAGTACATGAATTAATATTTCTTTCTACTATCTAATTTCTCAGTTAATTAATACGTACTGAGAGAATCCTTGGCTTGGCTTGGCTTGCCTTGCCTTGGCCAAAGTATTGCCTGCCACCTCTATCATTGACATGGAGAGGGTTGTTTTATATGTCAAATGATTGATCTACTAAAGAGAGAGATGCAGATCAGAAGGCTACTTCGCCACCTGAATGTTATGAAAAAAAATTGATAAATCGCGGGTGCTTGGGTGACAACTTGGATGTCCTAACACGGCACCTGAATGTTATGAAGCTCCATGAAATCATGGCTAGCAAGCATAACATGTACTTCATCATGAATATATATATCAGGTATTTTTTTTATGTTACACCAGGCTGTTATGTTGTGCAGGTGCAGAAATCATCTGGAACTGGAACCTGGATGTCCTACCATGGCACCTGAATGTTATGAAGCTCTATGAAGTCATGGCTAGCAAGCATAACATATAATTCATCATGAATATATATACCAGGTATTTTTTTTTATGTTACACCAGGTTTTCATGTTGTGCAGGTGCAGAAATCATCTGGAGAAAATTGAATACCAGAAATTCTGGAACCAAGCCTTAAGCCATTTCTGAAAGCTAGATATCATTTGAACTTGCACTGATATCTCCTGAAGAATGGAACAAAGTTGAATTTTTTCTTGATTCCAATTTTTTTCTCCATCTGGTTAAATTGTCAAAATAGACTCCACTTGATATGCATAAAATTAAATCAAATTAAAGAATACAAGTCTTGATGAAGAAAAGGGAATAAATCGTGCATGCATTACTTTCTTACGATCATCAATTTACCATCCAACATCTTAGAAATACATCAAAAGGCGATATTTCTTTTTGACAAAAATGGAAAAATGTATCACGAAGTTCCTTCCGACTGTGCCAAAAAAATTTCATTTTGCTTACGATAAACAGCTAGCGTTCAGGAAGATCCTGAAGGCTGTGCAGTCTATTGAGCTCTCTAAAAGTCGCGATCATGGAAGAAGACACACTGGTTTTGGTTTGTGATCTCTCAACTCCGACCGGTAGTAAGCGACCGCGTCACGCATGTCCTCGAAGAGCGCCGCCACCTCAAAGAACTCGATCACTTTGGAGAGTTCCCGGTCGCAGAGGTCGTCGGAGAAGGGCGTCACCCGGAGCGCGTTCTCCGGTTGCAGGACGTAGGCGTTGGGGTTATCGTCAACCAGCACCGCCCGGTCGAGGGCGCGCCCGACCCCGGCGAGGTCTTTTACCAGCTTCCCCTCCATCTCCCTGCAGGAGTCGCGGTAGAGGCGGTGGGCAATGAGGTTGCCAGCGGGGTCGAGGCGATCGAGTACGAGGGAGGCATACTCCCTCAGGCCGGCGGTAAATACCACAACCTCGAAGGCCCCTGCGGCGGCGCGGAGAAGCTCGTCCGCACCCGGCCGCTTTAGAACATAGAAGGGCACGATGCGTCCATCGATCGAGGGGTGGACGGTAAAGTCGTAGCGATCTGGTGGCGGGTCAGTGCGGGAGTGAATCAGCGTCTCGTCAAGGTCCAAAAATACAGTTTTCTTCTCGGGAAAAGAGGGGGGCGGGAGCCTCGCTGCCGCCTCCGCCGCCACTGCCGTCATGGCCACGGGAGTAGGGGGGAGGAGGGGTTTGGTGGGGGTTGATCTGAGGCGGAGGAACCCGAGTTTTTGAGGGCTTGAGGACACGCGGCCGAGGATGGCGATTCGGGAGAAGAGTTTCGTGAGGCGGCGGCGGCAGGAGCGGACGGAACGGGCGATGGCGGCCTTGACGGGGGAAGGAGAGGACCGGGGAGTAATCTTCTTGCCACCGGCGGCATGGTGGCCGATGGGGCTCCGGCTACCGGAGGAGGAGGCCCTGGTGGCAAATTTGGAGACCATGGCTTCGAGCTCAAGGAGGATGGAAGAGGAAGAGATGGAGAAATTGGAAGAAGACAAAGGGCGTAACTCCTTAGATTGGATTTTAAATGAATTTAGATTGGAAAAGCGGGCGATGGTTTCAACGGTCACAAGGAATTTGAACTGGATTTTGACTCGACTAACGGTCAGAAATGAGTGCCAGTCTGCAACATGAGCTGGCATCATATTCAAAATCCTGGTAAGCTATAAGAACCTGGCGGGCTTAGTTTAATGGGCGAGTTAGAATAAAATTCCTCTCCTCTGTTAAGATTCAACTCTTATATATATATTTTTTAAGATTTGATACTATCCCATCTTAGTTTTAATTCTCTATGGTTGAATTTTTATTTTTATCCTTATTATTTATATAATTTTGATTAATTTTTTTCATCCATCTTCTCCCACTAATTTATCTTTCCAACAACTCTCTTGATTCTGTGCTCTCGATATGAAGTCAGTCGAGCCTGCAGTCGAAGACGACTACTTGCTTCTGTGAGCTCGAAACTGAAGCCAATCGAGGTGCCAGTCAAGCCTCACCCGTGTCTGTGAGCTCGAATTCAAAGGTCAGTCGAGGCACTGCCTCGACTACTAGTAGCGGCTTTAGATTCCGATTCTGACTCAGTAGCTACTGGTTCATCCATGTTACTTGACCGACCGCGATTTGATCGTCGACCGACAGAATGATGGCCAAAATCGATCGCCAGAATCGGACAATCGATTTCGACTGCAACACCGTCGAATTCTAGCCAAATCGCAGTCAGAATCGATGGCGAATGGATGGGTAGGCGACTCCAGCCAGTCCGTCGTCGGATTCCGACCGCGATTAGGTCGGAATCCGGCCTGATTGCGATCGACAGTGGCCGCGCCACTGTCAGTCGAGTGATTTGGCCATTTTAGCCATTTTGCGATGGATTTCGGCCGCTAACCGACTGGAATCCAAGCCCCGCCGGATCGGCGATGAGTTACACGTCGATTGCTCCTAGTCCTGCGGGCGACGATGGCCAGACGATGCGGCGACGACGTCAACAGTGGACGTAGGTCGACGGTGTTGCGAACAGGTGCGCAAGCATATGCGTGCAACATATCAGTTTTCTCACTTTAGGTATTCTATTTTTATTTAAATGTTTAAGGGGTCAAGTACCGAAAATGACCATTCGAGTACCAAAAATGACTAGTCGAGTACCGAAAATGGTCGGATGAGTACCAAAAATGACCTCTTATTTATTTTATGAATGAAAAATAAGTACTTAATCATATTCCATGATGAGTGAAGAACATGCTTCTTTTAAAAATTAAACAATTGAGTACTTTTTTAAATAATCATAAAATTGAGTATGACTTGGAGTAAATTAAGTTCCAAGAGTCTAAAATTGAGTACTTTTAAAAATCATTTTTGGGAAAAATTTATCAAGGTGCATTTATAGTTGTATGAAACCATAATGATACAGTAGGACGATGACACCTCATCAAGAATAAAGTCATAAAATCAGTTCATCTTTAAGATTAAAAAATTTTATAACTGTTTCACCCAAAGAATAAGAAAAATATCTCAAAATATTTCTTAAACAAATATTTTAGAATCTTCCTAACAAACTGGAACGAATATCTTGAAATATTTCCTAAACGGATGCTAATATTTCGGAGATTAACTACTAAAAAAAGGTAACTCATGCCCATGGGTATAGGTACGCACATATCCATCCTAATTTCTCCAAGTCATTAAACTCCTTCCTCACGTCGAATCCTAACTTGAGCGTCAGAGTGGCTTGTCGGGACCCACCACCAGCGCCATTCTAACTCTCTTTTTGAGTGCTTTTCAGGTCTCCTCTCATATCTTTCGGGATGATTCTCTCTGAGGAGCGTGCACATCGGTAGTTCTGAACCGGTGTCTAAATCATCTATGATGTATTGGCCGGAACACATAATATATAACAACATATATAAAACTACGACTAAACACAACAATTTAATAATTAATGCATAAATCACTTCACAATGCATTTTTCAGTTGTAATTACATAACCAACATCTAATTTTTATCCACTTTTAACTATAAAAACTACCACTAGTTTTATTTAATACAAATCACAAAATGCCACTAGATCTTGTAATTATTTTTTAACAATATTCAGAACTGCTTCTTTGATTTAGCAATGAATACTCATAAGTATAAGTATGATATTGAATTACAAATTATGAATGATTATCAATAAATATTATAGATGAATACAAATAAGTATGATATCGAATTACGTATTAAATTCAAGATTAAATTCAAGTGTAGTTTTTAACTGAATGAATTCGAGTATTTAAAGGACCATATATCACTTAATAAAAATGAGAACCCTAAATTCAAAAAAGGAAAAAAAAAATCTTCAGAATATCAATCCCTTACAGTTTGTTTGGGAGGAGGTGAGGGAAAGGGAGGAAAAGGTAAGGGAGGGAAAAAAAAATTTACCTCTGTTTGGGATGGGGTGAGGTAAGGAGAGGAAGGGGAAAGAAGGGGAAGTTGTCCCCTTCCATGCCCATAAATAGGCACAATTTCTTACACCCCAAATCGGGGTGTAAGGAAGGGGAAGAAAAATATTAAAAGTATCTTCCAATTTTACCCTCTTCATCCTCTTTCTCTAGGCCTCCTTCTCCGCCGCCTCTTGCTGCAGCTCCAGTCGTCGTCGCCGCCTTGACTGGGTCATCACCTTGTTCTCTGTTGGCACACTGCCTAATACTCTCGTCATGGGCATTCCTCTCCTCCGTGCCATGTACGGGGATTTTACACAGAGCCTCATGGTGTAGTTCGTCGTGCTTCAATGCATAATTTGGTACACGTTGTTGCTATTCCTCATGGTGCAGTATACGTTCTGCCATCTCCTCCTCCCTCGGTGTCACGCCCCACCGCGTGTTCAACATCTCCTCCTCCCTTAGCAACTCACAGTGCGGGAACATCACATTCGGCTACTGCTCTGCCAAACCGCACCCCTCGGGCTACGCCTACGCCTCCTCCGACGCGTACTCACTCCAGCCGACGCCGCGGGCCTTCAACTTTAACGAAACCGAAGTAGCTGGCACGCCGGCGTGGGAGCCAAGCCAAGGTCTATATATTTAATTTCTATTCCCTTTCCTTTCCTTTCAAATAAATTTTTTTTTCTTCCCCAACAAGTTACTTCTTTTCCCCTCCCTTTCCCTCCCTTTCCCTCCCTTCCCTTCCCTTTCCTTTCCGTTAATGAACCTTCCTTCACCCATCCAAACAGAGCGTTAAGCAACCAGTTCATCTGCCATTTCCATATTTGAAGCTTCTCCCTCATTCTCTCCACCGCTCGCCACCCATTGAGGAGGAGAGGCGAAAGGGGATTCCCTCCATCATCTCCTTCATTCCGTTCCGCTGCCCGATCCATCTCCATCTCCGGCGATCATCTCCATCCATCGAAGAGGAGACAAAAGGGGATTCCCTCCGTCATCTCCATCTCCGATGGTCATCTCCACCATCATCCAACTTTATGAAGAGGAAAGGGCATTCCCTCCCTCGTCGAGGAAGCTCATCGTCATCTGTAGCCTTCGGCCATCATCTCCACCGTCAGCAAGCTGTCTTCACCGGAGCTTTGGGATTCCTAGTTCCGTGTTCATCTCCATACGCGAGCTCTTGGGGTTCCTGGGCTTGTTCCACATCATCCATTTGTAGAGTAGAGGAAGGTATGGAAATTTCCTATTTCTTCTCGTCTGCAAGCATGCTTGATCCACACCATCCACCCCGATTGGAGGGAGAGCTCCTTTATCTTTGGTATTTAGTTTAGTCTTTTGTTTGCAACGTGTTTGTCTTAATTCCCCTTACATTATCTTTGTTACTTTTGTTAATGCATTTTGTTTGTTAGTTTCTACAATGCTTGTTTCGTTGAATGCTTTAAGTTTCTGTTATTCATTTGGATGCAAGTAGGTTAGCTTAGGATATTTTATTTTATGTTTCTATTAATTCCTTTGCAAGCCTAATTTAGATTAGGTTAGAATATTTTTCATTTGTTAGTCTTAGCATCTAACACCCAAATCCCATATACAAGACTAAAAACTAGGAGTAGGCATGGGTCAGATTTTGTCGGGTTCGGATAATTATAATCGGATACCTGACATATCGGATAGGAAAAAAATATCCAATCACTATCCAATGTAGTTGGGTACCCATAAGTCAAGTATCTGAGTAATATTTGGTACTCGGTGTCGGATATCCGATAAATTTCTTTTTAAAAAAAATAAAATACTAATGAAATAAATGAAAAGAACTTTATACCTCTAATAAAAGTTAAACAATAATAATAATTTTGAATGATAAAATAAGTAGAAAGAGATAAATAAAATTTATATTTAATTATTTTTATCAAAACTTTCACTCATAGTAATATCATCCTAATAAGTACAAAATGTATGACCTAATAAAAAAAATACACAATTAAATTATTATTATATCGATCTCAAAATTTTTCATCTCAATATTAAAATAATCATAATTATTCGCTAAAAACATAAGCTTCTAACATTTACAATTTAATTGTCAAAATATATCATTTATAAATACATATACCAATAATAAATACATAAAATAACTTCAACCTCAAGTAATTATATTTTATTATTACGTTGGTGAATAAATTAAATTTAATTCATATGTAATAATGGGCGGGTACCCCATTGAGTTTTGGGTAGGAACAATCCTACCCGAGCTCGACCCAATAGTAACAAATTTGGGTTCGGATAATATCTGAATCTGACTTTTTAAAATAATTACCTGATCCGATCGGGTATTACCTGACCCGTTCTGGTTGGATCGGATTCTGGATACTCGAATTTAAATTTCTACCCCTACCAAAAATCAAACCCCAAAATAAAATCATTTAATCCTGAGATTGTCATTCACCGGCTACATTCCTTAAGAGAGATGATCTAAGTCATCCCTGTACCGTACTACAGTTAGGGGATTCAATAATTTGAATTGAATATAACCGTAGTACAACATATGATTGTGTTATCATAAACCAGGCGATATTATTGCTAAAATGTGTAGTATCATATGGCAAAAATCCATTCTTCCATAAGAACTTAGCTATAGTGACAGTATATTATTACAGCACAAGAGTATCATTGAAGTAGATAGATAGATAGATATTAAACTGATGAATTTAGAACACTTAGATAAAAGGGCAAACTAGCTAATGATGAAAAGTTGTTGGGGTTGGAAGCAAAAGGGCCTACAAACTTAACAGACTAAATGCATAAAAACTAAGCTGGAATGAAACCAAAAGATGAAGTTGGCCTAAGTGAAAGATAAGACAAACCAGAGTGTGGTCGGAGCCTTTTCTGCTCCTTTCACCTGATGAGGTCTTCTTTATGCATAGTGATATTCTTTTAGGAATAGCAATTAGTCCTCTCCTGCAAACAAATCCAAGACTGCACCTTCCTGATTATCTGGAGATATAATA
>JBBMKF010466096.1:0-10937 GCA_037834155.1 Curcuma caesia | reverse complement strand
AAAATAAAAATATTAAAATAATAAAAGATATGCAAGAAGATTTCATTTCACCCCCTAATATCGTAAATTTGTTATATTTATATGGACCCTTGTAAATTTGATCAATTACATTGTGCTGAAAGGATAACAAATACGAGGAGGATTTTGCAAAGATTAGGGCTAAAATGTCATTTATCATAATTCTTGGAGGGACGTATACATTCTGAGCGCCAAATTGAAAAATGCGCAAAAGTTAAAAGCGATAATAATAGTGAATTTCTCTTTTCCTGAACTCCCTCTTTTTCTCACATCGTTGGCCTGCCCGGAGGCGATCCTTGAGGTAAACTGCGATGATCCCTTCTTCCCCAACCTCCTCCTGCGGCCCTCGTCGCACTCCGCTTCCTACGGCGAGGGAGAGATCCTGACGCTTTCCTTTTCTTGGTTTGCTAGGGTTAGGATCTACTTCTCTTGCCGCCGCTCGACCTGCCGGAAAAGGGATAGATAGCGAAAGGAAAGAGATAGGTAACTGGGAACAGGGAAGAGGAGGAGGATCTGAAGGATGTCTGCTCGGTCCCAGATCACGATTACACTGGGGCGAAGTGGTCAGGTAAAACCCCCTCTCTCTCCATCTTCCTGCCATAACCGTTACCCATTAGGTTTTATCTAAGTTGGTATCATGTGCATGTTGGAACAATATCCTTTGAACATTCCATCTCCATTACATGTTTGTCAAAATCTTATGTTTGAAGTAAAAGTTTAAATCCATTTTATTTGGTTCTCTTGTTTATGTAGTCATCCATGTTTTTTCTTCCTGCAAAGAGATTATTTAGCACTTGTTAACGTCCTAATTGGGAAGACTTTATTATTCTTTAAATCAATGGTGTATTAATTTATAGTGTGGTATAATGAATGTTTGTTGGTGTAAGACTCATTTTTTTACCGTAAGAAAGGAAATATATCTGTATTTAACCTGAATGAACAAAAATCATTTGGATTTGTTTAAGATGAGTTTTTCTTCAATATCATCAATCAGCAAAGTATCATCGTGATAAGTATCATTTGGGTGTATGAACCAAGTTATTGATATTTTAGTATTTGCCAAATATCTAAATTCTCCTAAACTCTAGTATGTTTTGTGATAAATAAAGGCAAGTTTAGGCTATTGAAAATTGATTAGAATTCACCCTGAAAATCATGCAAAGTGCACTCTAGCTTTGTCTGACTTGAAAATATCAGTCTGAAGGATCTTTATAGTTTTGTTATAACCTATCCAGTTTGGAAATTGGCCCCATTTAGACAAGGAATCATGTTTCCTGAAATATTTGAGTAGTTGGCTTGTCCAATTCTATAAGCTATCATAGAGTTTCTATCATTTCAGTATGGTACACGGGGTGCCTATTCCTTTTTTCTCAATTTGAAGCTACTGCCCTTCACAGGAATATATACATGGCATGGGTGGTACCTGAACCTTCACAAATGTCAAATACCTGAAAAGAGATTGAAACATGGCTAAACAAGCTTAATCAAACCAACAAAAGAGGACAGAGTATGCCACAATGGCATTCTTTTGTTTATTCTCAACTCTCTCCAGTTTCCTCCTTGCAACTCTTTCTGCCCTCCTCATCTTTGTCTTCCTCTTCCACTACCCTCTTCTGATCATCTGCTCCCCACATTTTGCGTCCCTCTACTCCACCCATCATAACCTCCTCATGTCTTCCTCTTTGAACACCTTATCCTCCTCTCCTCATAACCCTTTCTCTCCCTCATTACTGAATTATTTTGCCCATTGTTGTCTGATAAGTCTGTCGTCAAGCTGCTTGAGTTCTCACTGCATTTCTCTGACCAACTTGCTTTACATCATATCTACAAATAACCCATGCAAATGCTTGTATGCAACATATTTGCCATATAATATGCTTGTTCTGGCTTATGCAAATGCTACTATAAGTTTTTTTTGAAAACCTTTTTTTTCTCTATGATTGCCATACTCATACAAGTGATATAATCTTGCATAGTATTCAATTGATAGATATTGTATATAAGTTCTATGAGGCCAACCTCAAAGTGTCGGGTAACAAGCCCTTGTAATGATGGTGATTGAGTGCATTTCTTCAATTTTAGGATTGTTAACCTTGCGAACTTGGTGCAAATGGCCTAGGGCATTATTTGAATTTGCTCCCATCCGAGTTGATGTTATTGATGGCCTATTTTGCAGAGAGAATAAAATGCTGAGTGTCTAGAGATATTCATATGCAACTCATTAATGTCATTGTTATTTCTAGTTTCTCCACTTGTAGGAGTCACTCTTGCTTCTTTCTCAATTATCACTTCAAGGGTTTTACCATTAAGCGGATACTGTTGTAGAAGATGGATGAGGTTTGAGTCTCTCGGTGCAACGGCCTAGCTCAAGCTGTTCAGCACCTGATCAAAATTTGAATTTCACGTAGATGGGAAAATTCCTTTGTTAGTTAAAGTAGTGATCAAAATTTGAATTTCACGTAGTTGGGAAAATTCCTTTGTTAGTTAAAGTAGTGATCCTATTGGTAAAATTGGTTCTCTGCAAACTTCATTAATTCCCATTCTCCATTGAAAAGCATATGTGCCTCTTCAAACCCAGGCATACTGTAGTGAGGAAACATATTCTGCAACATCCATCAACCTTTGGATAAGCCAGCTAAATTTTTTTGAGCGAAGGGGCAAAAGCCAAAATCCTTGTCATGTGTTTGTCAAAGCTTTACGCTCATCCAGATGGACTCTTTGAATAAATGGAGGGATCTGGCATTGATTTTATGCTGTGCTGAGTCAGGGAGACTTGGTAGTATGACGACAAGAAGAAAGTGAATGATGACATGCCATGTTGGTTTACTGATAATACATCACATGGATGAGGAATTGAAATCTTTATATTTCTCTATCTCTCAGTTCAATGTATCAATCTATTGAATCTACCAACCAGTATATGGTTGACTAATTTGACTGTTTTTCCTTCCTCTGTAGGTTGTGAAGAGAGCAAGATCTACATCTGATAGTAGACATTCTGATGATGACTTGCCTGCCCTAGGTGGCAAGCGATCAGTGAGAGAAAGGTTGGAAAGCAACATAACCAATTCCAATTCATATGGCAGCCATTACCAAGACAAACGGTGTGCTCTTTCTTTCAGTCAATAAAGCAGTAATATTTATGGTGTCAAAGGGATTTTGGGACAAACAACATATCCACATAGATAAAAGTACCCTTTTGAGGGGGCAGACATTTGAATAAATCCTATTTTATTTATATATATTGGTCAGCAGATAACAAATACTTGAGTATTTTCTTCTTCTTGGATACTAGGGTATCTTCATGTTGTTTGTATGTCTTCTGTTATCTGAGTTTCAGGTTTTTATTAATTGATGTCTGTGATTTTAAAGTTTGTAAGTTTTCATTAGTAATTGTGCTCACAATTGAAAGAACATTGTGTTATGATGTACAATATTTATACCTTTTCTGCTCTGTGCTTCATCTGAGACTTGAGAGCTTCACTTGTTTTTTTTTCACTTTATTTGTTCTTATTTTGTTGTTTTAATGTTGATATCACAACGAGTGTTTAAAACTTTAATGCATAAGCTATCTTAAAACAAGGTCGTACATTTTCTTTACAAGTTCATGATTTTCTGAGGTTGTAGCACATACAGATTCTGCACCTTGTGAATTTGTTCTTTAAGCGACAGGCTTTGCATTGGATGTTTCATGAATTAAATTGTTGGCTCATGAACCTGAGCTTAGGAGAAGCAAGCTTCTGATATTCTAATTGATATTTGTTTAATTCCATTTTGTTCGATAATCAAATTTTATGTAAATTCCATTGGGATGGTAATATTATTTCTCTTGTTACAGTCAAAGGACAGGACACAATGAAAGATTCATTGATAAGAATTTGAGGGGCAAGCAAATAGAATCTGGTGTTCCTTCAAATGTACTCATAAACTATTGCTTTTCTTTATTCTTGATTGCTCTAATTTATCAGTACTTTAATCCATAATGACAATCAGGTTGGCAAAGATGATCTGAGATGGAAGCTTATAAAGAAAAGCTTATCTCGGAGAGGGCATCTTGTTACTGAAAGACGTGATGTTGACCTGCGTGAAAGGCTATCTCGGAGTATAGATAATTCAAGCAGATCTAATGCTAGACAACAACCAAAAGAATCAAGTGCCTCTAGCCTTGGGAGAAGAATAGCTTCTGCAAGAAGTGCAGATGATTTGCGCAAATTGGATTCACATAGAAAGTCTTATTCGGTAGCTTTGGATAAGCCAAGGCATAATTCTCCAGATAGGCTCATCAGTGTTCCAAGGCATATGTCTCATTCAAGAAGATATGGGGACCTACAAGATGCACCTGGGATTATATCTCTAGATGCATGTAGACCTAGTTATCTGACCAATACTCTAGTAGGTGAAGCTTCTAGATCTGTTACTTATATGAGCAAAACTACCTCTGTAGATGTAGCAAGGCCTGCAGTTCGAGCTCCTGCACCTGGAGTTAATGTACATAGAAGTGAACTTGGGGTAAGTCTGTAGCTCCAAAGAATTGCTTCTCATTAATTTGATATTCATTTGTCCAACATCCCTGCAAGAAAATCCTGAACTTTTGAATCTGATTAACTGATTGCTTCACACAATCTGCTGTGATTTTCCTGAGTAGCATTTTAGCTCCTCTGGGAGTGTATATCCTTCTACATTGCATGCTTTATGACTGATTTGGAGGCAACATCTGAATGATCTATTGTCAGAAAGAGAGGAAGATAGGGCTTCCAGAAACCAAGAAGGATATAAAGTTTGTGTGGCATTGCATGAGTCTCTAACTAGGCAAAATTGCATAAGCTTACCCTGCATTTCCCCCTTTTCTAAAGTACTTCCACACCTTTTTTTCCATATCATGCCTTACCAGTTTTCAAAATTTCTATGTTCAATCACTTTACTGACGAAGATACAACATTGTTCTTAGAGATAATATCTAAATATAGTTGAAAGTAGCAATTTCCATATTTTGCATTGATTTTATACACCACTTTCCCAAACATTTTAAATATAGGAAGTAATTTAAAGTATCTAGATTTTTTTTTATATTAACTCTTTATCTATAAATTTCAGATATAAGAAGTGATTTTACTAATAGCCTTTTTATATATAATTCTTTTATTGATTTTATACACAAACTTTCAAACCAATGTACTTGTTTCTTAATTTGTTAACTTTTTGCCTGTTTAAAAAAATGCAAAGAAAGAAAAAGAAAAGCATGCTGGGAAGTAATTTTATGATATTCTTTTATAAATCTAATAACAATTGAATTGATTCATGTGTATTTTTGTGATTCTATCCCTCTCTGGCCCCCTTCCTCTCCTATTTTCTATCCAAGTAAACCAAACCTTAATGTGCTATATGTGCATATCATTAAGATTTACTTGCAAACTGATTTATGAGTTTTCATGTCAGAACTAGCAAGCGTAGCTATATAACATGATAATATGCTGTAGGTGGTTACTATTTTCTGCAATATCATTATGCACGTTGCCTAATTATGTAATTATTGCCTACACCCTTGATAAAATGCTACTTGCTTTCTGCAGCCTGGGGAACCTCTTACAGTTGGTGACCTGCTAACATCACTGGGTCTGGGAAAATATGCTATACTTTTTCAGGCAGAAGAGGTAGAGTCACTGTTGAACATTTTAAGTACCTCATGAGGATGCATGCTTGGTGATGTTTTGTCCTTGATTGCTTTGTCTGTACTAGATTATAATTGGAGGTATATTGTGATAACCATTCATTATTTGTCATATCATTATAGAGATCTGTCTTATTTCCTATGCTATGATTGCATGGAACCTCCTTTTTCTCTTCTTGCAGAAGAAGAAGAGAAAAAGGAGGCTAACTTTTGGTTTCATGTGTAGCTATTAAATGCCATTTTTTGCTTGTTTTGCATGATTGAGCATTTCAAATTGTTTTGTGCTTTTTTGGGATAAATTAAATTCTATTGCTAATTGCATTAATTTGCAATATGCCACCACTGTGAAAAGCCTTTTCTTCAGTTTGCTCATGACAGAAGTGTCATCATGAACTGTATGTTAATGTCTAAACTATTTCTAGCCATTTTTATCACGAAAAGTTCCTTAAATGACTCTTCACTGGAGATGATGCTTTTTTCTGGTTTCAGGTGGATATGACAGCATTAAGGCAGATGAGAGACAATGATCTTAAAGAGATGGGAATTCCTATGGTATTTTACATTTGTTGCTCTATTTTCTTTGCTGGTCTTTTACATTTTACTCAAAGTTTCCTTGGATATACTCAATAAGTTGATGATTAATTTTCTTTTGATACATTTTACTATTGTGTATTTATAATTTCATAGGCATTATTGCTAATGTCCTGGCAAAAAACATACTTGAACTATTTTCATCATTTGGGTAATATTTTCTATCTAAACAGTTTGCTAATGCAGAATTTGCACTTTATTAAACTACAAATCTTTGGAATATCCGTGTTTGCCTGTTAGATGTCATGATTTCAATTTTTAAATGTTCCTCATAGCTATTGAGCTTTGAAATTTGGGAATAAAAGTTTAGAAGCAAAGAGCAATGAGTTAGCCTTTATGATCGGTTAGTTTGAGTGAAGCATGTACGAACTTAGGTTGGGCATATATAGTTTAACACTCATCTTCCTAAATGTTTAAAGTTTATGGTAAACTTTTCTTATTTAGCAAAGATCACAATATGGAAGAAAACTCAGCCCAATGCAATAATTTTATGATGTGTTCACAGTGCAACAACAACATAATTATAGTCCAACTTTCCGAACTAGATGTAGCCTTTTCTAGTTTAGCAAAGATCATGCATATGGACAAAAATTCAGTACAGTGTAATAAATTTGTGCCTTACAGTATTCACATTGCAAGAGCAACAACATGTGGTACCACAACTTTTCAAATTAGATGTGGTAGCTTTTCGAATTTAGTAGTGTCGCACAGGGAGGAAAACTCAGCACAATGTATCAATTTTATGGCTTACAGTATTCACATTGCAAGAGCAACAACATACTGTACTCCAACTTTCCTAATTAGATGTGGTAGTTTTTTCTAATTTAGTAATGATTACACATGGAGGATAATTCAGCACAATGTAACAAATTTATGACATAGTATTCGCATTGCAAGAGCAACAACATTCCATATTCCAACTTTCCGAATTAGATGGGGGGTAGAGAGAGAAGACTTTCTTGAACATTTTTTCCCTATAGATTAGTTCAGTTTACTAAGGAAATGATGCGAAGGTTTTAGAGAGGCCAAAGAATATTAGCACAATTTTAAGAACTTAAATGATTTGGTATCACCATATAGATTTACAAAAGAGATAGATTTACATAAGGTTTTCAATAGCCAGAAATGATCCATATTATTAGAAATTAGATGATAGGGGCTCAGCTGTTCTTGTTGCTGATGGGATAGACCTTAGTCCTTGTTTTATTGATTATTCTCCTGGTTATTGCTTTCCAGCTTCAAAGTGTATGTGACTCGTTGATGCCTATTATCATCTCCAATCTCTCAGCTATTCTGCATGGGATGGCTTTCTCTTTGTATGAATGGTGGTCTTTTACTTTAGTGATCCGTGTTATTGATCCTCACAGCCTGCCTACTTGGGTTGATAAGTATGTAGATGGATGATTGAGTGAATGAATCATTTAGATTTTTGAATCCTCCTATTTACTTGGGTGGATGTGATTGAGAAGTGGACGAATCAGAAGAGGCTTTCATCTGCCATTTTGATCATACTCAATTGGGGCGTTTAAAGATCCATGTTTTAAGGTGTTTTGTTTCTTATCCATCCATCCATCCATCCATCCATACAAAAATAAAAAATAAATAAAAAGATGGTAACACTATATCTCATCTTTCCATCGTGTCTTGTCACCTATTCATCCAAAATTATTAATGATGGAAAATGGGAGCAAAATTTGTATTAGTGCTTTTATCACAATGTACTTTTTTTTCTTGTTTAGTGTGAAACAATAATTATTAGTCATTACTAGACTATAATGCACACATTTCGGAAAGGACATCAGTACCAACTGCCCTCTTATGGAACTTAGTAGTCATTGAAAGGCACCAGTTCTAATATGATTTTTCCAATCCAATCAAGGGCACCTAGCTTAGCTAGTGATCCCTCTATTAGAAGTTAATAGCCTTCCTACTATTTGGAGACCAAAGGCCTTTTACTTGGTAATGAAAGTATGAGTTGCCCCTAAGTAGATTGTCACTGGAGTCCTGGAGAAATTGAATATTAGGAAGCTTTCCATTTGCATCAGAAAACACTTGTTTACAATAGGATCACACTATCATTTGTTGTATGTCAGAAGCAGTTAATATGACTGCTATGCATCTTCATCAATGAGCTTCTCTTTGAATCTTGTTTATGCTATCAATGGGATGTTATTTTTCATTTTTATGCATTGGAGGGCTGTTATTGAGCTAAACCACAGTAGTAGTTCCCCATGTCCTCCAAAGATGGCGAAAATGTTACTATTCTTATTCTGATGCTCAGGGGTTTCATTTTGTAGGGTCCTCGCAAGAAAATCTTGCTCGCAGTTTTGTCTCATACAAGACGACGACAATAACAACTACAGCATTGATGCAAGGGCATCAGAGGCCATCGACCATGTTGTTTGTTGTGGCAGTTAAGCATTAAGGTTTGGAATTCTGAACTGTTCTCTGAAATTAGTTCTTAACGGATGAGATTATTCATCCATCTTCAATGGAAATTCTGAGCTTGTTCAAAATTGTATTGAGCTTGGTATGTGCTATGCAAGATTATATCGAAATTATTTACCAGATATGATGATGTTTGCATGTTTATCTAGATGTTGGCATAAATGGGTTGGATTTAAACTATGAAGACCCTGGCAATGTAAAATTATAAAAAAAAAAGTTAAAAGGGTGGTTTTAATGTTTGTTACTATTTATAAATGATAATGGATAATCATTAAAGGATTTTTAAATTTTTAGTATTGCCAATAGGATATTTTATTTTTAAAAATATCAAGAGTATTTTGTAATATTTTTAACTTTGAAAATATTTTTAAAATATTATTATAGTAGTTATGATCATATTTGCTATGATATTTAGCAATTATGGACAATTATTACAATATAAAAAAGTTGGTTATTAGGGATCACTTTTAATACTATTTCGAACTAACTTTTGGTTTTCCAGAGGTTGAGGGAATTAGAGCATCTACAATGCTTGTTAAAAGAGCGTTAATAACACTTCTTTTAATCTCTTTCCACATGACGTGGAGGAGAGAGTGTGGACGTGGAGGAGTGATAAAGGAGTAAAGGTTTGAATGTGTTCAAAAGCTTGAACGTGTTAATGGGGCATAGGTGGGTCTCACACATTTTTTTTTATTTTTTAAAGTGTTATTAACAGATACCGTTGCAGATGCTCTTATAGATGTCTAAATCATTCAGACTCAGTCCTCGATGTCTTTGCTCTACATTTTTCCTTGGAGTTCTATAGGGACGCTATAGACATCATAAGGTATTTGCTGGTTAGAAAAATTAATATTTTATAATCATTTAGTAAATATTAGATTTTGCTCTTTGTTCTATGATAATTTTACGTATACTTAAATAAAGGGTAGCGTATGTGTACATCATCTTAACTCCCTTAGCCATTAGAAAGTAGTAAGGTTGTCCACTATTTATATATAAGGGAAATGATATTTAGCATGAAAAATCTCAACATGAATGAAACATGATACTTACATTGACAGTGGTCCCACTGAGACACTCATTTTCACTAAGTACCTATTTGATGTGATATATGACGTCATGTATTATTTTTATTGGTATCATAGGCTGTGTCCGCCCATTGTCATTGTTTTTAACTCTGTTTATCTAAGTGCCCCCTTCCTCCTCTCCGATAATGTTTTATATAAAGTTGTAACTATAAGCATAATTGCTAAAATATGGAGCAAATTAGCTGTAACTACGATAATAATTAGTAAGAGTTTTAGTCTTAACTTCTATAATTTATATTAGTCATGTTTTAAATTTTACAAATATTATTATTATTATTATATTAATTTAACAAATAATATTTTGATATAATAGTCATTTTTATATAATAAATTTTAATTATATTTAAAAAATATGGAATGCCATCTTTTTTTATTTTTATGCAACAATAATTATATAAGATTTAATTTTTTTATGTCTTGTCCCATAATTAATTATTCATAGCATTGTTGGAGTGGAAATGTATCAGTTTAACAGAACGCAGGAAAAGCTATCTAAATCTCTTTTTGCAATTAACGATAAGAAACAAACAAACAAAAAGGCTCTCATTTCACAAAAATTGTGTGACCAAAACGGTTTTTTTTTAATTTTGCAACGTTAACAATTATACAAAAAGTAAATATAATTAATTTACACAAACAACTCGAATACCATTTTTTTAATTTCTAGCCACAAAAAAAAAAAAAAAAACCAAACGTCACCAGCTTGTCCGCAACTTTCCATATGACGTCGCTACTGGGCCCAGTCGACTCGGTTTCCTACCGGGTTAGAGCTGGCCGAGTTGACCCGGTCGGTTCTGTAATTTGTGTTGCCGAAATCGCCCAACCGGTCCGACACGGGGCTTGTAACCTCCCCGTCGAGCGCCCCGAACCGTAGCGGCGGCGCGTCGCCAGCTTCCTTCCCTCGTATCGCCCTCAGCGTCCCCCTCGCCATCTCCTGCACGGCTCCCCCGCCGACTTCCGCCGCCAGCCTGGCCAACGCCTGCTCCGCCCCTGCCGCCTTCGCCAGGCCCCGGAAACGCAAGCCCCTCTGGCTCATAAAGTATAGCGCTGCCATGCAGTGCTCCTTGTCCGCCCCTTCCAGTGGCTCCCTCCTCAGCAAATCCGCCAGCGCGGACACCCCGCCG
>JBBMKF010466085.1:0-10937 GCA_037834155.1 Curcuma caesia | reverse complement strand
AGTGCAAGATTCTTCATTTTCTGTGCCTAGCTTGTCTGCAAGACGTTTTGGGTTACACCTAGATATTTAAATGAAAGCAATCCATCAATCAATATTGGTAGAATATCATGAGATTCACCATTCAGAATTAAACAAAAGAAGAAAAACAAAAAGAGCTTTGCAACTTATGCCAGAAACTGAACTTGTTGCTAGATTTAATACCAGAATTCACTGACTGATGTTCCTCCTGTTGCATAGCTGTGGGAAGAATTCACAATATCCATAAAGAACGCACTGATATCCTGAAAGATGAAGTCGCTATTATAATTGAGAAAAGGAGTTTTATATGGCAGCAACCAGTTTGCACCCTAGGAGCACTTGATGATCATGTATCTTTGTGTAGAGAATATATAACCTAAATTCTGGATCTATTTGTATTAGAAAAAAGCCAACTACCAATTCAAATGTTAACATTCAGAATTGAAGTAGGACCTTAACTAATGACGACTTATTTTGTTGACGAGTTCACTACTTAGTTGTTGGTGTTTTCTGAAGAATAAACCACACATCACTGCGGTAAAGATATTGAGGTGGATTTGGCCTAGTCCAGGTTTACAGAGACCGGGAAATAGTTTTTGATCTATCTGTAGGGACCTTTACATATCTCTATATTTTGTAATGTTCAAGCAATTTGATTTCTAACACCTCATATCCAACAGTCATGTAGATATGCCATTTCATGCTCCTAACCCATCAATTAGCACGATGGCACAAAAAGTATCTACAGGCCTGTTGAAAAGTGAGCACGGCTGATCCAACTAGTACGTTGATAATGTTGACAAGAAAGTACAAAAAAACCATCCTAATAATCTAAGAAACTAGTTACTTGCATGTTTAGACTTAAAAACCTAAATTTACCTTGTAAAGTGAATCACCTGTAATCTCATATCGCATTTGTGCTCCTATTACAATTGGAATATGTGTATTTGAATGAAAATCAGAAATGCTGTCAGCCTGCAAACAGAATAATGGAATATTTTAGGAATAGCATTGCAAATTACTAGGGTGATGACTGGTGAAGACTTCCTGTAGAGTTCAATGGACTTAACAATAACAAAGTAAACCCCTACTTTGATGAAGAATGATTACCTGCACTGCAAGCAAACCGAGAAAGCACGGTTTGTCAAAAAGATGGGCTAATACCAAATGCTTTGGATCTTTCTACATTCATTCCAAATAAGAAATTTTGATTTAGTAGTGACTCACCAAATATTCAGAGACATTAGATGTCCATAAACCAACATTATTGCAAACAATTTCAAAGCTAGATATGAAAAAAATTGGAAACAGCCTAAATGACAGGTTACCGTAACACTATAGAGTCTATACAGGACTTCATTCATCCCACCAGTTTCTTCATTAAGTGAAACCCAATGTCTTTCTATGCTATACTTGAGGATAACATTCTTGACACGGTTCCCAAAGTAATCAGCCATCCCAACGACCATCTGCAATGCTTTGACATTACCAGCTAATATATATTGGTCTAGAAGACCAGCCATGATCTGCATTTAAATCAACATATCATCTAAAATCAAAAACATAAGCAAGACAAACCAATAGGCAATTCATCTTGAAGAAACTTTCTCGCATTAATCATGTAAGAAAACTCATTAGATTACCTTATGAATGGTATAATAAGGAGCCCAAACACTTACGATAGCTTCAAAACGGTCAAAAAATTCAGAAGGAAAAGCAGAGAGATATCCTGTGCCTATCTTTTTCTGGCAATCATAAAGTGCATCAACAACTAATGACATTTTCTTGTAAAGAGTCTGATTGTGGGTGCTAGCCCACATCTGAGCTGATGCACTCATGTAATGGCCTGCAATGTTCTACAGTTAGGATATGCCACAAGAGCATTAAAAAAATCCAAGTATTAAGAATTAAAATAAAAGGAGGAAATTCCAAAAGATACTTGGTTGACTCCATGAGTATGTAAATATAACTAGCATTTAACTTGATTGAGTAATGTCCTTTCTCACCCCTCCTTGATAAAATTTAATACATAGATGTGGATGTCGACTTGCACATGGAGTTAGTGAGTTCCATGACTCAGGGTCAGTGGATGTTAATGTTTGTATTATGGAGTTAGTGGTTAGTGGATGAGAAGTTGGGTTAATGTTTGTATTATAGAGTTATTGGTTAGTGAATGAGGAGTTAGTGATTAGTGGATGGGTTAATGTTGTGGAGTTAGTGGATTATGATTGAGGATTTAATGGGATAGTGGTTAAATTGTGTTAAGTTATGTATTAACACATAAATAGGTTGTCTGTTCATCAACAAAAATAAGTGAGGAAAGTCAAATTTGTATGATTTTACACATAGTGATTATGTAGGAGATTTAGATAGTCGAAAAAGTACATTTTGATATGTTTTCATGTTGGGGGAAAAATCTCTTTCACCATAGACATATAAGTAATATATAGACTTGCAAGGACCCTAAATGGATTGAAGCTATGATGGTTAAGATTGATGCATTAGAAGCAAACAAGACTTGGTATCTTGTTCCCCTTCCTTCTAGCCATCGCCCTATTGGATGTAAACGAGTGTTCAAGATCAAGTATAATTCTAATGGAGTTATTGAACGATATAAAGCTAGCCTAGTTGCCAAAGGCTTCACACAACAATAGGATATTGACTACAATGAAACATTTGCTCCTGTTGCAAAACTTGTCAATCTCTGATATATTCTTGCCATTGCTTCTATTCGTGGTTGGGGACTTCATCAAATGGATGTTCAAAACGTATTCCTTCACCCGGTTTTCATTGACAAGGGAACCACTTATGTGTTGACTCCACAAGTCTATATATGGATTAAAACAAACTTCCCAATCATGGTTTCATAAACTTCTTTCCGCCATCAACAAGTTTGGTTTCAACAATCCTGAGTAGATTATTTCCTTTTTACAAAAGTGTGTGGAAATTCTTTTATGGTCATCTTATTATATGTTGATGATATGATCATTATAGGAAATTATCAAAAGCCTATCAATGACTTGAAAGGTTTTCTTGCTGGTTGCTTCAAACTTCAACAATTAAACTATTTTATTGGAATTGAAATATCACATTCTAAAAAGGGTATTATTATCAATCAATGCAAGTATACCCTTGATATTCTTAAAAAAAAACAGAATTACTTAGTGCTAAACCGGCTAAGTTTCCCATGGAACAATCTTTGAAAGTCACTTCTTTTGATGGCAACTTACTCAAAGACCCAACACATTATCAACGTCTGGTAGGAAAATTAATTTACTTGACCATCACAAGATCGAGAATCTCATTTTCAGTCAACACTCTTAGTCAATTCAGGCATGAGCCTAGACGACCTCATCTTGATGCAGTTCATACTAAGGGTTCACATGGACAAGGTCTACTTTTTCCTTTTCAAAATAATTTAAACTTAATAGGATTTTGCAACGCAGATTGGACTGGCGATATTACTACACGACGATTTGTGACTGGTTATTGTGGCCCTCATTTCCTAAAAAAGCAAGAAGCACACTACTGTGTCACCTTCTTCAACGGAAGTAGAATATAAGTTTATAGCCTCAATCACTTGTGAGATAATTTGGCTGAGACATCTATTATGAGATTTGTGTGTTGATCATCCTCAACCAGTGACTTTATATTGCGATAATCAAACATCCATACATATTGTTGTCAATCTTGTTTTTCATAAGAGAACAAAACACATTTAAATTGATTGCTATGTTGTTAGAGAAAGAATTAACAAAGGAGAAATTAAAATGGTCTACATATCATCAGAAAATCAAATTGGAGACATATTTACCAAAGCGTTAGGTGAAGCAGCATTTCGTCAACTTGTTGGCAAGGTGAGCCTTATTGACATTCACACTCAAACTTGTGGGGGAGCATTAAAGGAATGATTTATCATCATTTTTTTGATTTCTTTAGTGATCTAAATTTATATAAAATCAATTCCATCTATTATCATTTAGGATAGAATTTTTCTTTTCCATATTTAGAATAGATTTTAATTATTGTACTTGTGTATATATATTTATAATTATCTAATATATTTAGAATTATCACTAAAGATGAATATAAAGAAAAATTTCATCCACTTTCTTTTACCATTAAAATTTCCACAAAGTGACAGTAGTCTACCAAGGCATTGCTCCTTCTTCATAGGCACCTTTTTCTTGTAACAAAAGATCAACAGAGTATCTTGATGGGAAAAGTTCAAAAAGTATAGTGAAAGAACAAAGGCATTGTCTTCAATTTGAAAGAACAAAGAAGATATATATTCATATATACTCCAAGCTAATCTTTCACCTTGACTTCTTAATTTAGTGAAAAAAACAATTAGAGATAAATTGTAAAATAATAACAAAGACTTAGCAGATATAGAGGTGTTAACAAAATACACTTTGAGGACCATGTATGAAAATATTAAAGGAACAGAAGAAAAGAATTAAAGTGAAATAAAAACAAAATATTTTCCTAACTTTTGTATGAAGATGAATTCATATATCATTTGCACTTGGGATAAAGTGTGATAATTTCTATGACATATGAAGAGAAACAAGTTGAATTCCCATGAGGAAATTTAAGAGGATACCCTATGTGCAAATAAGGAAATACCAAGGAAAAAAGACAAGAAGTCGTAGTTTTTTCATAAATGACAATCTCAGTTTTTCCTTCATATGCTCCAATCCAAAGACGAGAATATAAGGCAATGTTGATCCAGAAGTAATACATGGATTTTTTGCAAGCAGTAAGGAATAAGTTAATGTGAAAAACAAGTTCATAGTACCATTAAATAAACAAGACAGCAAAATTCATAGCAGTAGTAATGGAACAAATGGTGAACTTATTAACTCCAAACACGTACCCACAAAATGTCCTCTAAGCTCTATGTTTGGACCTTCCCATCCTCCGTAAGGTTGGCCTGGAGTTGGCATATTAGCTTGATTCCTGAAGCTCCAAACTAGTCGATCAACATCAAGAAGCAACAAGTACTCCAGATTTGTCTGTTGTGCTCGTCCAAACATGGTATCCTGGTCAAGGCGGACATCATGGAGAGATACTTCACTAAGGAAATTTACTCCTTCCTGATGCACATTAAACCTGCCAAAGCCTTTCATGCTCCGGTACAACATCAGCCAGTTAAACTCCTCAATGGGGGTGTCCTTGTTCAATAGCTTTCTCGGTAGTAAATCCATCCATGCTGACTCATCCGTAGGATTTAAGTGATAGTAAGAGAGCATCTCTGTTTTCCATGTTTCATTGGTAGACATTGCAAGCTGAGCACGAACTGTGTGAGAAGATAATTGTGTAGGAATATTGGTGCATTCCTTTCCGTGGGTGAAGATTGAGGACGTCAAAAGAAAGAAACCAAGGATAGAAAGCAAGCCCATAATTTTTCTTATGAATCAATCTGATGCACAAAGCGAATCAAATTGATGAAGATAAGAATCGCATGACAATTGAATTGAACTGGAAAAGAACTTACACAACTCCTTCCTTTTTAAATACTCCTCAACAAGTTCCAGTGGAGGAAGTGCAGCTGAATGATATAAAATATCATGCTCAACAAGTCACTGCGTTACCTTGCGGGGGTTTTATAGGACAAACAGGTCAAGGAAGCAGTGATTGCAAGCGAGATGAGTGTGAATTATTATAGTAGACGCACAGTAATACTGAGAGAAAGGGAGATTATTAATACTTTTTTTGTTGAAAGATAAATGAAGAAGATAAAAAAAGAATTGCAGAGTCCTTTTGAGTGAAAAGATACCTGGTTCCAATTATGGAGGAGAAAATGAAGTATGAAGCGAAAGAAGGATAAAGCTACAAGCTTTGGCTGACAAGCAGAATTCCAAGCAAGGAAACTGATGCTGAGAGCTGCAACGTGGATATTTATGTCCACCGGCAGTTACAACATGCAATCTGAAGAGGAAATAGAGAGGCGCACAAGAATTGGTCCCGTGAACAAATTGAAAAAGGACCTAACCTTTCCCCCTCCCTTTCCTTTTGCTTCTGGTTGCCGCCTGCCGGAATTGTTAGGCGGAGGCAAAAAGAAGAAGCGCAATCAGAGGAGGCATCACGGGATGGCCGTGTCACGAAGCCGATCAAATGAGCAGGGATCAGTATACGTGCTCGATCGCCTCGTATTCCTCATCCACCACACATATCGACGCCGTCTACCTGTGACCGCGGTAAATGTTTCCACCGCAGGCCCTTTTGGCTTCTACTTGAGCAAACAAAAAAGCTACCGATTATGAAAGAAGACAACCGATTTTATCGCTTACCTCTTCATCCCTTATCCACCTCCCAGTGGATGAGTAGGCATCGTAATAAGCACTGCATTGTATCCGAAAGGGGCAGGATGAACGGCAGTAGCAGAGTGGAATTGGCACTGCTACGACAACAAAACAAAGGATAGCGACACACCACGCACTCGTTTGTTTGTACGTCTCTGTCGACCCCATGTTAGCATTTAGGCGAAAACAACCGAGATAAAGAGGGTATCGAAGCAATGGGTTGTCCTCCCGTCCCGTGAACTCTAGCCACGCCCATGAATCGACTGAGCACTTTGACTGCACAAATTACATGATGAGACCAAGAAAAAACAATAATACAAGATATGGATTCATGCGAAATTAGATGGATCTCCAACCCACCTGCGTCCGCATCTAACGCACAACAATGTTTTTTTTTTGTCTTTTTAATAATACAAAGTCGGCCGACTTTTAAAATATTCATTCTTATTTTAATAATCTTGATGGCCATGTTCATTCCCATCTTAATGACAGTGTTCCGACTAATTAGAACGGTTAATGCCTTCTCTTCTCCGAATTTCTGATGATTAATCTCACTGTGCATGCTTGGGCACACACCAACAAATTAATTCACAAGGAACAAATAGGTAGATAGTGCTAAGCTGTTTCAGTAATTGATCTGCCGGCGAATGATTGCGGGAAGATGATCATTTATTAAGGAAGAAAAGACTAAAGATCACTCTGCCTGCACGATTCACCATACCCAACTTGCCAGTCACATACTTTGCACCTTTTTTTTTTTTTCAAGATAAAATATATTGGTCAACAAAAGAAGGAAAGGAAAGAACGACAATTTATTTAACCACGTAGTTAAAATTTTGAATTTTAAAATTATCACCATAGGGACATAACCGAATTGGTTAGTAGGGGATATATTTATTGAAATAGGTAAGGGTCAAATTTAACAACGCTAAAATAATACTCTCATCTATAGTGGTCAATTACAGTTTCTCAATTTATCTCCTCACAGATGGTCGTGGGATTGATTGTGTCGGACTAATAGAGTGACGGATTCTACTTCTTTTTTTTTTTTACTAAAGTGAGTTTTAAAATTATTGCCCCCGGAGTATGATTGAGTTGGTTAGTGTAGGGTAGACTTAAGTGGATAAAGATCGAATTTTGGTGAACCTTAGGTAATTCCTCCCTCGTAGTTGCCAATTGCAACTTTCTGATTTACCTTCTCATATATGATCGTGAGACCGACCATGTAGGATCGTTGTGTAATATCCTAGAAATTGTAGGGTTGGAACTAACTCATTTAAAGACCCAGTCCTAATTAGTTCGAATTAAGTGGGTTGAAATCTAAATTAGCCAAGTCCATTTAGGTTAAATAGGTCGGATCTAGAATTAAGTTAAGACTATGATAAAATAAAGGGGATGAGAAGATTCGTCTCGCTAAGACGAATTAAACAAACCTGGGTTAAGCCAAATCGAAAATCGTTTGGTTAGGGAACCAAACGAACTAAGATTGAACCAAACTGAACCAGCTTGATTTGGTTCGTATTGGAAGAGATTTTGATAGAATAAAATGGATAAAAAGATTTATCTTGTGAAGACGAATCCAACAAAATTGGTTTGAATCAAATCGGAGATCATTTGATTGGTAAACTAAGTGAACCAAGATTGAACTCGATTTGCTACAGTAACCGATTCAATCGTTATAATAAACCTAAGTTTTTTAAGTTGGTTTAGCTTGGTAAACCTAATTTAATTGCGCGATCCTTATTTTCCCGACACCGCCCGCTTCTCCTCTCTTCCTCTCTCCGCCGCCGCCGCGTGGAGCCAGCCGCCGCCACCCTCCCGGAAACAGAGCAACAGCCACGCCTCTCCTCTTATTCTTCCTCCTTCCCCCACCGCCGTCCCTTGCCGACGCCGCTGCTACCCTGCCGACCAGCTCCGCCGCCGCCTTCAGCCACCGCTCCTCTGCCCGACGCCGTCTCGAACCAGCACCGCCCGTCGCCTGCCGCCTCTCCTCTGTCTGCCGCCTCCCTCACCAGCCGATGCCCGCCGCCGCCGCCTCAATGCCACTGCATCAGCGCTGCCTTTCTTGCTCGTCCTTCACTGTCGAAGATGCCGTCGCCGCTGTGCCCTTCCTTCGCCGCCGCCAAGCAACCACCGTCTCCACATCAGGGCTGACCGATGGAGATTGAGGAAGTTGCTGCCGTGAAGCAAGAAGAAGCAAGCTCCTTGCCGTAACTGGTTGATTGGGATTTTGCGTGGTTCGGCTACAAGCAAGAGCAATAAGAAGGGGAAACCGATTAGGGCTTTGAAACCTCCTTAGATTGCTGGTTGATTTCTCCCCTCCTCAGCTGGTGGATGTGATCCGGTTGAGATATAGTTGGATTTCGGCAGAAAAGGGGAGAAGAAGGAATGGAAGGCTAGGGCAAGGAAATTGGATTTAGAGGTAAGTTCTTATTAAGTTGGGTGGATTTTGGATTGTTGTAGCTTAATTAAATTGATTAGAGTAAGGTTACTGTTGTAACGGTTAATATTGTTGAATTTGTAAAAGTATTTGTTAGGGTTTAGTTTAATTAATCATTGTTATGTTAATGAATTAATTAGATTGACTAATTAATTAGTTGATAGGTTATTTATTTTTGTTAGATTAAATCGTTGATAATTAATTAGGTTTTATTGTTAACAGATTAAATAAATTATTAGATGGGTAATTAATAAATTAACTAAAGTTGTTGGTTAATTACAGTTGGTTAATCTATAAATGTAGATTGGTTCTAATTGAAATATGTTTAGTTAAGGGGGTTGATAATGATTTCACATATCATGGTTGTTGTTAATAGAATTCAATATGTTATTGTAGTTAGTAAGTATTAGTTATTGTAAATTGCAGGACTTTAATCTAGCGATCCTGCAAGACACGGAGGATTTTATTAGGGTGTATCGGGACGTTTCGTTAATCAGGTGGGTACTCCTGTGCTTGGTCAACACAGGTCTTCTTTGTATAGTGCATGAATATCTTGTTATTCATTATCTTGTTATTATCCTGTTGTTATCCATTGGCATTCGTTGCTGGATTCGTTGCTTGACACTTATTGTCGACCTTTGATACAATCTGTTATTATCCTGTTGATACTTCTGTTACCTATGTGTGTCATCATGTTGATACCTAGTGATACCATGTTGACTCCTGTCGATTCTTGTCGATACCATGTTGATACCTAGTGATACCATGTTGACTCCTGTTGATTCTTGTCGATACCATGTTGATACCTCATGATACCATGTTGACTCCTGTTGATACTTCTCGATACCATGTTGATACTTATGTTGATACCTGTGGATTATGTTGCTATCATGTAGTTATTATATGTTGAGATGATCCTCATGACATCTGCATGTTGTTTGCTATTGATTGTTATATCTCACAGCCGGTGTGGGTGAGATCATTATAGCACTGCCTGTGTGGGTGCGAACATTTTAGCATTGCCTGTGTGGGTGCTACGCACTGCCTGTGTGGGTGCGACCATTATTGCACTGCCTGTGTGGGTGCTACGCACTGCCTGTGTGGGTGCGACTATTATTGCACTGCCTGTGTGGGTGCTAGTATATATATTTGTTATATATTATACTGCATTGTTGTTTACAGTATCTGTATGTGTGATTGTTGCACTTGTATGATATATGGCTGTTGCACTTGTATGATCTATGACTGCTGCATTGAATGCCATGACATGCATTGCATGATTTTACATGATTCCTATACCTGATATACTGTGTTGATCTTCCTTTGTTATCTTAGTTGATATATCTTGATCTGTTACCATGATTCCGATTACCTGTTGATTAGTAGTTATCTTTTCCTTATATATCCTTTGTAGAGACTGTATACCTTTTTATTATCTCAGTTGATACATCATGTTCTATTACCACGATTCATGTTACCTGTTGATTAGTAGTTACCTTTCCTCATTTATCCATATGTATATCTTCTGTATTTCTATTGTTATTACTCCTGTTGATATTCTTTACATGCACTTCTTCCCTGTACCCACTGAGTATTATATACTCACTACCCAGACCCTGGGGTTCTCCTTGTTTTCTCCCCAGGTAGCAGATAGGTACTTGGAGCTTGGAGATTCTGTCGGCTGGTTCTATCTCACATCCGAGGGTTTTGGTATATGTTGGTTTGTTAGGTTGTCATTTCATTATGGTTATAGTTGTATTTCTATTCTGAGACTTGTGGTTGTGACAGGGACTGTAGTTTGTGTTGGTAGTACTTGTGGTTGTTTGGTTGTTTCGGATTTACGATGTTTTTCGTTACATCGATTTCGCTTATTGTTGCATTTTGCATGTGTTGTAGTTGTTACGGCTGTGTAGGCCTTATATCTTGTTGTGATGTCTTGATGTGATGTGTTAAAGGACGTGTAGTCCTTATTCCAGCCGTATGTGGCTGTGTATGCATATATGTACTAGGGGAATTGTCATAGTTACTGGGGAGATGCTGTCGAAATTTTTCGGATGGCCTTCTCGGGGCGTGACATGAAGGGTTCAAGTTAGGTTTTTAAAAGTAATTCATGATTTAATACTCATGCTAATCATGCTTAGTGATACTTATTGATTCATTGTGCTTATGAA
>JBBMKF010466056.1:0-10939 GCA_037834155.1 Curcuma caesia | reverse complement strand
CTGGTCCGAGGCCAGAAAATGAGCTCGATCCTGACTATGTCCGAGTCGGGAGAGGTTGAACCTTGAAGAGGGCAATTGTTGATGGAGCTGGTCTGAGATCAGAAAATGAGCTCGATCCCGACTATGTCCGAGTCGGGAGAGGTTGAACCCTGAAGAGGGCAATTGTTGATGGAGCTGGTCCGAGATCAGAAAATGAGCTCGATCTTGATTATGTCCGAGTCGGGAGAGGTTGAACCCTGAAGAGGGCAATTGCTGATGGAGCTGGTTCGAGACCAGAAAATGAGTTCGATCCCAATTATGTCCGAGTCGGGAGAGGTTGAATCTTGAAGAGCGCAATTATTGATGGAGTTGATCCGAGACTAGAGAATATATGGAGGACATGGGAAGTGGCCTACAAGGAGCATGTTCATTAATCATAAAGAAATTATAATAGAATATAAATGGGAGGATAAGGAGCAAGTCGGACTCCTAGGAGTCGAGATCCGTGAGGGAGGAGCAGGAGCCGCAGGCAGGTTTCAAAAAACTGCCAGGATTGCGGCAGCTACCACCCGATCGAACTCTTCTGGTGTCATGGTGATGAGGGGAGGTCGATGAGGATCATCCATTGGCATGCCGCAAAGTAGGACTCTAAATTTCCCACAGACAGCGCCAAAATATGTCTTGTCGAGATCCGCTTCTAGGTGTGCAGCTTATCCTCAGTATCTCACTTGGGCTAACTTGGGCTAGAAGGAAGACGTGAAGCTTTTGGAACCTGCTAGTACAATGATCGTGAGGAGGAAGGCCAGGGGTTACCCTGGTGCGACCACTCCGATGCTTAAGTCAGTGGATGTAGGAGGAGGAAGAGGAAAACGAGAGTGAAAAGAGAAGATGTGTGAGATTGCATACATCTCCTCAGCACAGAACTAAACTTTTATATACATCGAAGACGTTATGTCATGTCACAGATGTGACTGAAGTCTCATCGCTGTTATAAATGTGTCAGAAGACAGGGTATGGTCAGCGTATATGTCCCATCGCTGACTTGTATTTAAGGGGGTCATGTCGTGTACGTCCGTCAAAGCCTTACCATGATGAGTTGTAGAGGAGGCAGGAGGACATTCACAACCACACGATGGGGGAGTGGTCTTTGGGAAAGAAAGAAAAAAGTCTACCTTGGGCCAGGGCAGGATGGTGAAGCTGAAGTACCTTATGTCCGAATGGGTCGCCTGTGCTCGGGAGCCGAGGTGCCGGGTGTCCGGCCCGATCTGGGCTCCGTAACGGTCTGAGCCCGACTCGAGGACCCGGCTCGGTTCGATATCGAGCAGTCGGGAGGATGAGCTTCAATCCAGTTACGACTCTGTTGGAGGAGTACTATAGTCGGGTCTTACCCAATTCCTCCGATTCGACATGCCAGACTCACCTTGGGGCTGAGGTGCCGGGTGTCCGGCTCGATCCAGGCTCTGTGACGCTCTGAGCCCGACTCAAGGATCCGACTCAGCTCGGGGACGAAGTAAGACCGAATTGACGGGGAGAGACCTATTTCTTTGCTAAGTCGGCCTGGTCCCTGCTTTGACCCGAAGGATTCGGTTCGGTGGTTCAGTAACGAGTCGTTCGAGAATGTGAGACTTGCTCCGGTATTGGCGCCGCTATGGAGTACTCCCTTCGGGTCCTTCCCGATTCCTCTGATGCGGCCTGTAGGACCCAACTCTTGGCCGAGGTGCCAGCGGATTAGTCCTGATCCAGGCTTCATGACGCATTGGGCTAAGGCTAGACCGATAGGTTGCTTTCGGACTTAACTAACCGTGACCCGCTCCCTTACGCCCATAACATCAATGATAACTTCTACCACTAGGAAGACAACACCAAGGTTTTTAAAGTTAATTTTTAATCATAGTCTTTAAGCACATCACTTGTATATAAACTTTTCCCCATGATTGATGAACATCTAGTTCATTTTTATTGATTATACTTAACTCATCTTGATGCACCATATTACTACCTTAAATTATGATCATTATCCTAACATTTTATTATATGTATGTGTCTCAATACACATTATAAGTTAATCATATGATTCTTATGATGAGATATATAATTAAAATTCTTCTTAAGACTAGATGATCATGCAATTCTTCCTAGATATCTTTACATCTACCTATGGATGCCAAATGAAGTTCGTTGCCCTTAATTACATGAAATAATTAATACATGAAATTTGTAATTAAGCATTATATAAAACAAAAATATACAAGTCATGTAACAAAGACAAGTATGAGTCAAATATTCCATGATATAAAATAAAAACATAGCATAGAAATTTATAATTAACATAACATGGATAGCAGGCAAGTCATAGTAAACATGAAACATATGTTATATGTAATATGACATGGCAAGACATAGAGACATGTATAACATGGTAAGAATCAAAGTATAGAAGTATGTATACAGAATCAATCTTACCTCTGCACCAATTTATATTATGAGAAATGATACACTATATGAAAACACAGCATAAAAACGTAGCATGATACACTATAGACTTAAGTCCCACATCCATATAGTGTAATGTATTATGCTGTATTTTCATGTTGCGTTTTCATGTAATGTATCATTTATCTTATATTATTATGTCAAATACTAAATTTGACATATTCGAATGACTCCCTATGACAGACTCTAAAGTTGACACAAATTCAAAAACCTTTGTTGAAATTAAGTAAACCTGCACAATGTCTGATAAAAGTGTTAGTCAATTGATACAATATACCAATTGACAGTAAATTAGAAGCAATCAATCGGTGGCTAGATAATTCAATTCAGTGGAAAATTGAAAATTCACCAGTAATTATGTATTCGTCGAAAAAATCATGGGATTAAGAGAACACACTTAGTCTGAGTAACATAATCTGGGAAAAATAATAACAAAAATTCTCCTCAATAATTTTCCTTGTTGATACATTTGTCAAAAGATAGATAAGATTTGTGAATAGCAACTACAACTCAAGAAAACCCTACGCAACGTGATATCCTGGATGCATGCCTTATATAATTAGGGACACTAGGATGCCAAATATATGGTATGATTTATTCTGATTGACTACTAGTGAAGTACATCTGCAACTCTTTTCTATGAGGCACGAGATATTCTAGATGCAAATAAATAGAACCTATCTAAGTAGATATGACTTTGATTCCACTTGTTGGATTGAATGAGCCATTAGAGGAGGTGAATGAGGGCATATTGATTTTTGTCATTCGAGAGTTATGCTCGTCTATAAGATGTTAGTGCGTAATGAAAATACAAACTAAAACAAAAACTCAAAAGTGCAACCGTAAGATAAATCAGCCTTTAAGTTGTTCAATTCCAACTCTACGACATATTTTATTTGGCGTGAGTAAAGCTACTCACCTCCTCTAACCTTCCTTTCGATCCTTTCAAACATTACTAAACACATGAAACATTGAGTGCATTTGTCTATAACACACCCAAGTTCCATTCCAATTATCTTTATTTCATTTCTTCATAACAACCTGTTTAATTCAATACCCACTATCTTTATTTATCATGGATTTATTTAATTATATTCTTTCTTCTTTCAGTGGGTCGCATGCTCTCGTCATCTCCTTCTCTTCCTTCTTGAAACTGGAAGACGCTAAAATCTCCTTTCCCTTCTCCCGCAGTATCGCTTTCTGGATCTTCCCTGTCGATGTAATTGGAATTTTCCCAATCACCACCATCTCTGGCACCTTGCTGTCTGGTAACCTTTGGCGGAAAAACTCTAAGATATCCTCTGTCGTTGCCTCATGTCCCTGCTTTAGCTCCACAAATGCGCATAAGACCTCGCCTTCACTATCGCCGCTGACCCCAACGACTCCCGCCGCAATCACTGCCGGGTGCCCGTAGATGACACTCTCAATCTCTAGAGTGCCGACGGTGTGGCCACCACGCTCCACCCTATCCAGCAAACGGTCTTTAAACTCGATGTATCCATCTGGGTGGCGAACAGCAAGGTCACCAGAGTGGAACCAACCCCCGCGGAAGGCTTCCTCCGTGGCGCCACGATCCACGTAACCGGACATCACGTTATTGCCCCGGTACACCACCTCACCGACTGTGACACCATCGGAAGGGACGCTCTTCATGGTCATTGGATCCTTGATGTCCACCTTGTTTCGAATGAATAATCAAATTAATGATTGATTAATCATTGAAATAGGTGCATGTGTGGGTTTAATTTGGAACATACGTATGTACCTGGGCGAGGAGGAGATGTGGTAGACCCTGTCGTGCTTGGAGTCTTGCTCGGGTCTCTCTGGGTAGCTCCTCCCACTCCGGCCGCCGCATGCAGTACACCGCACAACAGTAGGTCTCTGTTTGCCCTCCTGAGTGCGTCACCAGGAAACCCTGCTCCTCCATTCGCATCAGCACATCAGGAGGAGGAGGAGCCCCTCCCGTTAGAACGCTTACTCGCCGCGATAACACCCTTCTATCTGCTGCGAGCATCGCCAGCACCGGTGTCGCTCCGCTCAACATCGTCACACCGTGCTCCTCGATCGCATCGAATACTGCCTCCGCAGTTGCCTCGTCGCGGAGTATCACATTCGTTCCTCCCTGTGCCGCTACGCCCCACACGAAGCCCCACCCGTTGCAGTGGTACATCGGCGACGTCCAGAGGAAGATCGTTCCCGGCGCCATCTCCATGAGCATGATGGTGGCGATGGTGTTCAAGAAGGCAGCTCGGTGGTTGTGTAAGACGCCTTTGGGAGCATCTGTGGTGCCCGAGGTGAAGCAGACACTTATGGGGTTGAACTCATCTGCCGGCCACCGAACCTTGAATTCAGCATCTCCAGACCCTAGGAAGGTCTCATAGTCCATCTCCACAGCCGACGACGTAGGGGCATCCGACGACGCCCCTGAAATCGCAATGACGGTGGGAGTCCGAAGTGGAGAGAGGAGGCGGAGGGCATCTTTGGCCAAGTCCAGGAAACGATCGTCGACGAAGACAAGCTTAGCATTGGAACGACAAAGGAGATCACAGAGGATATCAGGGCCATAGTGAGGAGTGATGTTGCAAATGACGGCACCGGCCATAGGCACAGCGTAGTGGAGCTCATAAACCCACGGGGTGTTTCCGCTGATGACAGCCACCTGCACTCCGACAGGGATCCCATTAAGTTAGCTCGATTGATGAACTGACCGGTCTATATATAATTAAAATTTGCATTCCAAACTTACGACGTCGCCGCTGGAGATGCCGATGCTCACGAGTGAAGAAGCGAGCTTATGGCATCGCTCTCGAGTTTGCTCCCATGAAAACTTGATCGAACCGTAAACGATGGATGTGCGATCGCCGTAAACTTGAGCGGCACGCTCCAAGAAACTTATGGGCGTCAAAGGTACGTAATTCGCCGAGCACTTCATCACTGATCCCTCCATTAATCCCTGTTGTTCCATATGGATTTCAATTCATTATGCTTACAAATGAAATGTTGAATGTAAATCGTGATCAAATAAAGCTACTG
The DNA here is from genome assembly GCA_037834155.1 of Curcuma caesia. Taxonomy (NCBI): domain Eukaryota; kingdom Viridiplantae; phylum Streptophyta; class Magnoliopsida; order Zingiberales; family Zingiberaceae; genus Curcuma; species Curcuma caesia. The sequence goes on along the minus strand of JBBMKF010466056.1, from coordinate 5,434 downwards.
GATTTCTCAAATTTGAAGGTTTAGTAGCTCATAAAGGAAAAGCTTCTGAAAATGGCCATGCGAGTGAACTTCTTACGAATTTCACCAGGATAGAGAGATGAAGAGGATAGTCCGCTTCTTGATGGGAGAAACTTCCTTGAAAATGTTGCACCCTCCTCCAATATAATATATAATGCGTAAACTATACGATTTAGGAAAGATAGCATATCTATTACAGTCTCCACAATCTAAAAGGGGGAAGTGAGTGGACTAATTGTGAGATTTAGTAAACCCAAAAACACAAATTATTGTTTTTTAATAAAGTATTATTTTTTGAAATTTAATGGGGAGGCGTTTCTATATAATATTAGAGGTTAAATAATTCACATCCAAAGTTGGAATAACAAATATAAATTTCTTTCGATAATATTATTATAACAATTTAAACACCTAAGAGTTAAAGGAAGAGTTAAAAGCCCTTTAAATTTAACTTATATTTTTTATTAAAGTATTATTTTTTGGAATTTAATCAAGAGGCGATTCTATATAATATTTGAGGTTAAATGATTCACATACAAAGCCGGAATAGCAAATTTAAATGTCTTTAAATAATATGAGTATGACTTTACAAATTTAAATACAGTAAAAAATTCAAAGGAAGAATTAAAGCCCTCTAAATTTAACTCGTTTATCACTAATCAAATAACAGGTGATTATTAAAATATTAACTTTTTAGCAGAAATTTGAGCAAGTGATGTTTGTTTCTTATTTTAACGTATGGCTGTATATGTTTTTATTATCGTAAATTATATGACCATATGATAAAAGGACAATAAATGATCAATATTGAGGTTGTATTCTCGACCAATCTTTTCAACCATATGCACTAAATCTCATAACAATACACTTCCTATTTGCTGTGGCAAAGGCAAATATAGCCTTATTTATAAGATATGGCAAAACCCAAAAAGAATACAAAATTATCAAAACTATTACAAGGGACTTCTTTAGCATGTATTCCTTCAGTGTTCCTCGTTAACCCTAATTTATCAAATTTTCAAATGATATTACTAAAAACTATAGTCCTGACAAACACTTAAGAAGCTGACCTGCTTTCTTTTCTACAAAAGATAGAATCTATCACTCTAGCGGCCCCACACGGTCATCCTCACGATCATCTATGAAGAGATAATTAATCGAGAAGCTGTAATTGATTACGATAGAGAAGAATAAATTGTCTCAGACTTCGTCAAGATTCAACCCAACTTGCTTTCAAAATATATGAACCGATGTAGTGAGTTTTAATTGAATGTCTGATGATTAATGCTACTGCAGATTTTGTCATTAGCTAAGTATTCAAGAAGTTTAAGTGGGATTTTCAGGATGCCATGAAGGACGGATAAGAAAGTGGATTCCAGATATAAGTGGTGAACTCAAAATCAAAGATGTTTGTTGGCACCTTAGATCGGTGTTATTAGACCAAAGTCTTTGGGCGAACTTGGTGTGTTCATTAGTTTAATCTTGCTTCAATTGGTCATGTGATGTTGAATGGGATAGAGATTATCCTACGTATAATATTAATTCCATTCATCAATTGTGAACGTCGGAAATTAATTTTTTTAAATTTATTAATTCAAAAGAATACTAATAGATAGAAAAATAAACGATAATGTCGAAAATATTATCAAATCAAAAAATTTATTAACATCAATTAAACAAACTCTTACATAGACCAAAACTCTGAGATGCAAAAGATAAAAACTATTATAAAAATAAAAATTATTAAAATATTTAAATTATCAAAAAACTAAAAAATTATCAAAAATACTTTAAATATTAAAAGATCTAAAAATTATTAAAAATAATAAAACGATGTTCAAATCCTCCTGCATTATCATGTTCTACCAATTGATATTAGACAGATTATTAGTGTAATTATATTTTAAGTGGTCAAGTTCGATTAAGTGATTTTAATATTTGAGCAAAGGTTTAAATTAGACAAATAGTATGTATTGATAAAATTTGTCAATTACGTGTGCAAGAGTAGGTCCCGTAATAAGTTATTGCGTTTATAATGAAAGAAGTTCAAGTCAATTATGATTAATTTAATATATGAGATCAGATATGCCGAAGTAGGTCAAGTCATTAGATATTTGATAAGTAGAAGTACAACACTATAAAAAAATAAAGCCTTTTGCGATGAATTTTGCTACAAATTAAAAAAAAATTTGTCGCCAAAATATTTCGCATAGAAATTGGCAATGAAATGATTTTCATGGGTAATAGCTCGTCGCCAAATTTTACGACGAAAAAATACAAATTCACATTAATTTTGCGATAAATTAAATTTTCATTGCCAAATTTGTTTTAAATTTGTGATGAAAACTATATTCGTCACAAACTTCAATAAGTGATGATTTGCGACGAATAAATTTTTCATCGTTGAATTTTACGACGGAATCTTTTTTCATCGTAAAATCTGTGACAAAAATAGTTTTTCATCGCCAGTTAACGATGAAACTTATTTCATCATTGAGTTTCCGACAAATCAGATTCGTCGGAAATCATGGTTGATTTGGCAATGAAAAATACTTTCGTAGCCAATTTGGCGACGAAATTATTTTTACAAAATCACATTTTCATCGTCAAATTAGCCACAAAAATCTTTTTTCGTCTCCTATTTAGGGATGAAACATCATTTCATCATCAATTTGATGACAAAAATATACTTCCGTCACCAATGTTTCGATGCATAGTGCAGTTATGCTAATTTTGCGACAAAATCATATTCATTGTAAAATTCATCGTAACAAGTTATATTTTTTTCTAACAACAACTCATTTTCATTTTTCAACCATGCTTACATATAAGCAATACTCAACTCAATCAAACATTCTAAAACAATCAACTCAATCCAACATTCTAAAACAATGCTAAACCAACACAATACTAAACCACATATAGCATTAATTCCAACATCATTCAATCCAACACAATACTAAATCAAATATAATATTAATTCCAACTTCATTCAATCTAACATATAAACAATCCATATATATATAAACCACAACAAGAAACTATAAGCAATCCATTCATATAAACAACAACAAGAAACTATAAGCAATCCAACATCAAATGTATCTAAATAAAAATATCCCATATCAAAGTCTCAAAACGATAACAAGATATTAAAAATATCATTATTTTCGGCATCATCATCCACGGCAGATATTTTATGCTCCACTTTCTACTCCTTCCATACTTCTTTTTCTGCATCAAAAAATATAATACAAAAGTATCATTTTTTATAAAATAACTATAATATATAAAGACTTACTTCACCGCCATCCTTGGTCTCACCAACTCTGTTCGAAATAAAATAACAGTACTAATCAATAATAAAAAAATAAATAATTTACAAATTAAATAAAAAATATTTAAAAACACTAATTCTGAGAAAAATATAAATTATACATAACTAGGCTTATAAAGAATCATCATTATTATCGTCATCACCAAAACCAAGAGAAATCTAACTCGGAGTGGAGCCTAACTAAAGATGTCATATTATGAGGTTTTGTTGTTGGCATAATTCTCTCATTTCTTAATCCCTTTGCAATATTATATATGATCGAGTTAGAGCGCTAGAGGGGATGAATAGCACTTTATCACTTTTATTGTTGGTGCAGTTTGCACTAACGGTCAAACTTAAGTTTTAATGAATGACAAATAAGTTAAAGTTAGGTTTGTTGTGGGTTTAACCTCTTTACTAAGTGTGCAGGGTCGAAAGACTTAGAACCAGACACCAGGCTGAAGTCCAGGGTGGTTGAGCCCTGGCAGGAAGTCCAGTTGGGTCCGCGGAGCCTGACAACTGGCCGAAGACCAAGTTGGTTGAGACTTGGCAGAAAGACCAGGGTGGTTGAGCCTTGGCAGGAAGTCCTGGTGGGTTAAGAAGTTAAGTAGAGCTGCATGAGGTAAGTGAGGTAAGTCACTGGAGGAGCGAACCAGTGAGGACGAGTCCAATTTTGGACTTTAGGCGCAGTCCAGTCTAGACCCATTTGGGTGATCTAAACTGAGACATGGTTAGATCCTGGTCTAAGAGACAGGATCTAATTAACTTTGAATTTTATCTTAGTCCAAATAAATTATGCTAGGATTTACTTTTGGACTAACATGATTTTACAGGGGTCTTTTTGCAAAATTACTCCTCATCATTTCTCATTTTGCTAAATTTGAAAATCTATTACTCTTATCAATAATAAAGTATTATTCTACTAATGAAGATTTTATTCTTTCCAATAATAAAATATAATTTTTCCTTGCTATAATGAAGCCACTTTACTTTATTCATGGAAGCCATGTTACTTTATTCCTTGAAGCCATATCACTTTAATCCTTGTGATAATGAAGCCACGTTACTCCTCAAAGGATAAAATTTTCATTTGATTACTCATATTGTTTCGATCACGTGCAAGCTAGGATAGAAATTAAAGCAGGGATTTCATATCTTGATTGAAGCGTCGAAGTATTCCTATATAAAGGAATGAGCAGAAGCTTTCCAAGATGTTGATCTTTTTGGAATTAATTAGATCAGTGCTCATTCGATTAAGAGGTCAATTCGAACAGTGCTTCATTTGTGATTAATCTGCGCATTGATCAAAGCTTCATCAATTCTTCTTCCTCCGATAACGACACACTAATTCATCCACGTCCAACCACTATCGGGGGACCAACGCCAACACAGAAGCTGCTCTGAAACAATACTAAGGCATTGGTAACATTTATTTATTATCTTATTTATGCTTAAATTATTTGGGGGAAGTTTAGCGTTATTATACTTCCACCCATCTTTGTATTCCGAGAGTTTACCGGTCGAGAGACTTAGTGGATTGCCCAACGGAAAGGTCCAAGGAACTTGGGTCTTCGAGTAGGAGTCGTCAATGGCTCCGAACGAAGTAAAAAAAATTACTTGTGTCTTCCTTATTTATTTTCTCTTATCGCTTCGTATTCTCTTTCCGCTACGCACGCTTTTTCTAACTCTGGTTTTAAACGAATATTTTTTATTAAAAAAGCACGTGATTCACCCCCCCCTCTCACGTGCACTTGATCCTATAGATGACGATGCACCTACTAGTACTGCGGCTGCCTCCTCTTCTTCCACTAGCCTGAATGAGCATATCATTCAGCTTGAAGGACGGATGGACAAGGGGTTTCACGATCTTGAAGGACGCATCCAGGGTTATTATGAGCATTTTGATCAGGGGCTTCAGACTTATCATCAAAATCTACAGGGATACTTTGAGGAGGTTCGTGGCTTTCGTCAGGAATGGACATCTACTGCACAAAGACAAAATGAAGCGTATGAACAGCAGCAACAGATGTTCGACATGATGCAGAGGATGCACATGTCATTCCAGGCTCCACCTCCTCCTCCTGATGATGATGGTGATGT
>JBBMKF010466046.1:0-10941 GCA_037834155.1 Curcuma caesia | reverse complement strand
TGTAATTGCTGTAAATAATTTATTATCTAAAATAGGTTGTACTGTAATTCTTATTTAATGAAGATTGTCAAAGAAAGGGGCACGAAGCCATTTTATCAAATCTTGTCAAATTTAACATAAGTTAATTAAGAACTATACAGGACAAATATTTATTTGATTAACAGATTTTGATTAATAATATAGGTATAAAATTAAATACAGGCATTACTGAGTCATAACAGACATTAGTAATTTGCATTTAAATTTAAGTTTATTTAGTTTATATTCATTTAAGTTAATTATAAGTTCATGCTTTATAATTAATTGAACTGAAACATAGTTAATCAGTATTAGTTAATTGATATATTTGTCAAAATAATATTATATACCTTGTAGTCAATTAATAAACCTTTTATAGTTAAATTGAACTAGGATATGTTCTTTAAAATTAAATCCGAAATCATCTTGGCACTCTTTGACACTTGATGAAACCATTCAATTCCTACTCTATAGATTGATATTTTAAACCTTGATAGAAGAAGATGAAATAACACATGCGCGTGAGTATTATTATATTAGCTATTCTAAAGGTTAATATAATCTCAACTTCAGTCTTGGAATCTGTAAGTTGAAAGTTGTATGAAAGGCAGTTGGGAGGATTCTTAGGATGTGGATTTTGTTTTGTTGCCGTACAATTATTCCCTTTAAAACATATGTTTGACAATCTGCATTGTGATTAATAAAGATGTTTGTTACTGATAGAGAAGTTTGTTTTGGATTTTGCAGTGTAGTTTTGAATCAGAATAGTTCAACTAGTTTAACGAATAAAACATATTTACAACAGATTCTGCATATTCCTCCTCCATTTCAACTACTATCTGCTGCATTTCATGCTTTAATTTATAATTAATTATACATTTGAATTCTCCATGTTTCTGGATTCCATATTATATTATGACTTTGACGCATACAGCATTTGCTCCTATGAATATGACGAACCCTCCCTATCCTCAAAATCCAAATTCAAGGCCTCCTCATCGTTCTGGAGCCAAGTTCTTCCCCAACCCCTTCAGAGGCTGAGTGATGGCATTTCGATGGTTGGTCTTGTTCATTTTTGTTTTGTTGTCTTTTGTTTTTATCAAGTTTCGAGTTGTGATTGACAGACAACCATTGTTGATGGCATTTTCTTTCCAGGTTCTCTGAGAGAAAAACGTTTGCAATTTCCTCACCGAAGGTGCCCTTGATTAATTGTCCTGCTTACGACAGAATGTAGGAGCTTCTGGACTTGGGCTAGGTAGATGCGAACCTGTCCAACAGTCCACGGTATATCAATTCCAACTGTGGAACAGAATAGTATGCATGATTTTTTTTTAAATTATGTTTTCCATTTTGAAATCTGTTAAAATGTTTTTTAGTATTTGAGAAAAATATTCCTTTCTCCAGTTGAAATCGAGTTGCTTTGGCGAGTCGATCAAGTGGGATAGGTTAGGTATCTCACTCAGCTTGCTTACCTCGCTCGACATTACGTGTTTGGTTCGATTGGCTTGCCTAGATCGATCAATTCACTTAGATTGAGCAAATTGATTGGCTTGCACAGACTATAACTAGGTAGATTGACCCACCTAAATTGACTAATCTGAACTTATTAAATTGTTATGGTCTAAGGATCAAAAGCATAGGGCTAGTTTATCTGAGGGGTAGAAATTGATCGCTTGGGAAAAATATTGCAATAGTATTCAAATAGCTAGAAGAAGGCAAACTACGTTGATAAAAAACACAAACAATGGAGGATGAAATGTGGAATGAGCTTAGGATTTGGTGCATTCGAGGGATTTATGATCTAATGGAAGACAAAAAAAGTAAGAAAAAAAATTAAGAATGAGCTTAGGATTTGATGCATTCTAAGGACTTATGATCTAATGGAAGATAACCTCGCGGGCAAAGTGAAATTGCAAGAAGGTAAAATAAATTTAAGTGAATTGTAAGAGTCGAGAGATTTAAAATTGAGGGTTTATGTAGATTTTTATTTAGGTGTAGACATGACTAAAAAAAGTGTTTTGGATTGTAGTCAATGATTTAGTCAATTGGAGGTTGACCTCAAGTCACTTGCAAAAAAGTGTTTTGGATTGTACATTTGGGCTTGAAAGAAAAAATGTAATAGTTTCAAGTCAAATAATATTCACCTCTTGACCATTGACCATTGACCATCCAATGTATCTTCCATCGGTCTTAACATAATCAATTGGACTTTTGGTTGTTGACTCTATCTTGAGGATTTTAGTCGATTGAATCGGATTTTGGTCAAGTAGAGCTTTTTAAGAATTAGCCGTCGGAATCTATTTTATATGGCCATTAGGTGTGTTTTCTCTTTATAGACAATTCTAATATTTATATATTTCAACAAACTCTTTATAGACATTTACAAACTCTTAATAATCTTATCCTCTTTACTTTGATTAGTTCTATTACTATAAGAGAAGGTACATACATCTTGTATAAGGTTTCTTCACTTTAGAAAAGACTTTTTGATAGTGAATTTCATGTGTGTTTCACTTTGTAGGCTATAGAGTTGGATAGAGGATCTGGACTATATAAAATTACATTATTAACATTATTAATATTGCTTATTGTTCTTTGTTATTTTCACAATGCGGATAACTTTGACACGACTTAAATGTTTTTAAACTTGCTGGTGTGCGAAAGAAATCAAGAATTTGTATCTATAAGTTTCATATTATCCAACCACTAACCAATCCATTCATGTGATCCTATCACCTACCACCAAGGTTAATAAGATTGTAAATAGATTGTGAAGGTTATCAAAATAAAAAAAACAAGATTAATTAGTGTGAATAACAATATGATGTTTGTGAAAATAAAATACAATAGAGAATGTATAAATATATAATTACATAAAGAATATCCTCCTCTTCAACATTGAAGAATAGATAATTGTCTTTGAGGTATAGTTGAGTTGATTACTGTGGGATAGACTTGTTGAAATAGACAAGGATCGAATCTCAATGAAGTCAAGACAATGCCTTCCCTATAGTAGTCAACTGTAGTTTTCATATTTACCTCCTTACATATAAATAGTCTTCAGGCTCCACACAATCAGTCTCACAATCATCTATGAGGAGGTAATTTGGAAAGCTGCAGTTGATCACTATGGGAGAAAATATTATTTCAGTTTCGTCGAGATTCGATTATTATCCACTTTAGCAAATCTGTCATATAATAATAAACTAAATCTTGCCCTAGAGGCTATTTATACTACTCAATCTAAGAATAAATAGCTAAGATATAAAAACTCCTAAAGTGGAATTTAAGTCTCCAATATATTTTTTAAGATAATTTTTGACACTCTATTATTACAGTTATTTAGAGTATTCTATAAGATATAGAAGAATTTTAGAGTAATTTAGAAAAATTGAGAATGATAGAGATGAAGCTTGGAATAGTTTGAAAGATTTAGGGGACATTTTAGGCTTTTAGACAATTGAATGGAGTGTGCATTTGAGGAAAAAATAAAAATAAAAATAACTAACTTAAATTAAAGGACACGATTTGAAAATTTTTGGCAATTGTTGTTCTAAATTTATTTATTTATTTATATATTAAGTGTTTGAAGCATCATACTAAGCGATTTATAAAACATTATTTTACGATGATCGGTAGAAAATTTTCATGAAATCGGATCGATCATCTTAGAAATAGTAAATGGGACTAACTGAGATTTATAATTTTTATAAAACATTACTCTAACAGCCCATGAGCTTTATGCGTGCCCCGTTGCAGTTGCCCTTCTTCTCCGGCACAGTGCCGTCGTTCCCTGCCAGAGCCTTGTATTTGTCCTTCCTCGTGAACTGGGTGCACTCGTAGCCCAGCGCCGACCCGATCGCGCGTTGGATGTAGTTTGCGACGTCGTGGCTGGACTTGCCGCCGCCGCCGCAGGCGAGCTCCCTCGGCAGCTTGTCGAGGAAGGTGACCTCGTAGCTGGGGCTGGGATTCATGAAGAAGTAGAAGGGGTCCATCCCCTTCCACCCCCTCGCCGTCGTGCCGTGGAACATGCTCATCCCGCTCACCATAGCCACCGGCACGATTTCGTCCGTCAGCTCCGCGAAGAGGGCGGAGAAGCGCAGCAAGAAGGGCTCGCGGCACGTGGTCCCCTCGGGGCAAATCACCAGGTCGCCGTCCTGCAGCAGCCCCTTGATCATGGCGGCGTCGCGCTCGCGGTCGCGGGTGAGGGGCACCGTGAGGATGGGCGAGAGGAACTCGGAGAGGCGCGAGACGGAGTAGGTGACCGCGGCGATGGGGCGTCCCAGGGCGGTCGAGAGGAAAATTGGATCGAGGAGGGTGCGGTGGGAGCAGACGAAGAGGACGCCGGAGTGCCCTGCGGACTTGCTTGGGGCCGGCGGCGGCGTGCCGCGCACCGTGACGCGCACGCCCAGCGCGCGGAAGGCGTGGTAGACGAAGCGCATCGGGAGGAGCGATCCGGCTGCGATACGGACGCAGGCGAGCAGGAAGCCGACGGGCAGCCAGAGGAGCGTGAGGAAGGCCAGCGGCGGCGTTGGCCGGAGGGCCAACCGGCCGTCGTGAAACATGACGGGCTTCGGCAGACTCTCCGTCGGGACTGGGACCACTTTTGACTCTGACTCCCGTGGCACCACGTACCCTTCCTGTCACAATTAATCCATTAATTAATTTGTAATTAACTAATCCACTTGTAATTAAGCTACTAATTAATTTGTTATACCTGACAGAGACTCATAAAGGGGTAATCGCTCTCCCTGTCCCCCAGTCCTATCTCCGGCGCCGCCTCTGGCATGTGCTTCCGCATCGCCGCCGCCTTGTTCCTGCCGACGAGAACCCCCGGGCGGCTGACGAACCCCGTGGCGCGGCCCCTGTACGTCTGGATCTCCGTCGCAATCACCAGATGCACCCCCAGGTAGTCCTTCAGGAAGGCCTCCACCATGATCCTGGGGTTCGCCGTCAGCACGCACCGGCGGCCGCATGCCGAGAACACGCGCCACGTCTCCGGGTGGAGGTTCGTGGCGTAGAATTTGGGCAGCACCGCGCGCGCGGTGGACTCGATGTCCTCCACGCGCACCCCGGCGAAGGTCGCGAAGATCAGCACCTGGATCCCGGCCGACTCCGACGCCAATTGGTAGAGCAGGCCAGCCAAGGGCGCCACTAGCAGCAACAGTAGGAGCCTCAGCGGGCCGCCTACGTCGTAGGCGACGAGCGCGAAGTAAGGGAAGGAGCTGCGGCCGAGGAGGAGGGTGCCGTCCATGTCGGCCACCACCGTGTGGCCCTCGCGGCCCGCCGACGAGCAGTGCTCTACGGTTCTAAATGGCGGTGCGCTTCCGTTGGACGCCACCATTGTTGGGATCTTCGGTCGATCGCAAACTCTACTTATCTCCATTGTATTGGTTGTGGTATATATATATATATATACACACACGAGCATACGTTCCATATATCATATTGCTTAATGTTTCGTTCGTTCAGCAAGCCATCCCTAACTCGGGACCATGATTAATTAACTCTTGTTGTCTCACATGGTATATCTCATGTTATATCTCATTCATGTGCATATCTCATCATTTAAAGTGCTAATATCTTTGTATTAACACTGTTGAAATGTATCATTTTATATAGACACTAATATCTTTGTATTTACACTGTTGAAATGTATCATTTTATATAGACGCTAGCTTTTGTAGACTTGATCATGATTCAAAATCAATAATTTGACTATCCTAAGAATACCCTTAACTTTTCAAGGCAATTATGGTTTACTATTTAGAATAGTCTATTACAGTGTTGGTGCAAGCTAGGAGCACTAATCTATTCCTAGAATTTTGATATTTGACAATATACCTAGATCTAATTTGTTTGATCAAGGGTTGATCCAAATAGGACTTAATGTTTGGATGTGAGTGAATTCTAGTTAGGTCAAGGTTGATCAGAGACTAGCAAGAAGTCCTAGTCGATTAGACCAGGTAAGGAGAAATCCTAATTGAGGTTAGGCAGGAAAATTTCTAATTGGAGGCTAGGCAGGAAAAATCCTAGCTAGAGACTAGGCAGAGAAAGTTCTGATATGAAGAATTAGGCAAGAAAGATCCGGTTTGGAGGACTGGGCAAGGAAGTCTTGACTGGAGGTTGGGCAAGGAAAAGTCCAAACAGGTCAAGGGTGACTGGATGTTTGACAGGTGAGAAGTCTACTTATGAAAGTGATTAGTCCCAATTAGAGGTTAGACGAGGGAAAGTCTAAACAGAATGTTTGGTAGGTGGGAAGTCTACCTATGAAAGTGATTAGTCCTAACTGAAAATTAAGCACGAGTAAACCAGTAGGTTAGACCTACAAGGTAAGACTTAGATAAGCCTAGTAGGTCAAACAGACTACAGGTAGACTTAAGTTGCTTGTTTGTTTGTATGCTGATCTTATAGGTACCAGGAGTTAGAAGCAAGATGGATAAGCCGATTGCGCCAGGTAGAATGCTCATGATTCAACCTAGACATGCTTCGACAAAGCTTCCTTAACATACTATTATCTCAATCCTTTTCTATGCTACATTATCAAGGTTAGTGAAACTTTTTCCTATCTAACCATTCTAGATTAAGTATAAAAATTAAATTCACATGCATTTACGAAAATTAAGGAAATCAAGAATGCAATTTATCTAATTGAGAAAATAGTTTTTTTATTAGCTTCCCCTGGATCATGACTTGATAAACTCTACCCCAGTAATGGATTTGATCCTTGGGGATCTAATATTAGTTTGGTCTTACTTGATTAATTAGGCTAGATTTAGGGACTCATGCTTGGACTTATTTTCTAGTATGTCGATTGACTAAGGACATGTATGATCTGTATCACTTTTTAGTTTTAAATTTGAGTGCAACTTGTTCTATATGACTCTTTGAGTTTCAAGTATTATGTCAAGGTACTTGGATCCCAATGCGAATCCTTCCAACTAGCCTTTTAGTTCCTAAACTTAACTTTTCAAAAGAGAATTGACATTGGACTTTGTGCTTTCTCTGATACCAATTGTAGGATCACGAGGATTGATAGAGGGAGGGTGAATATCAATTTTTTTTTCATCTCGTTTATCATGTGTTCATTTCTATTAGACAAGAACTTGCAGTGGAATTACATAAATAACAAATAAACACGACTGAATGTTTACTTGGTTCATAATCCCCTAGGGTTGCTAGTACAAGGCCTATGTATGGGAGACGCTCGTCCACTAACATATCTCCTTTCTAAAATATTTCTGGAGATAGAGAAACCTCTTATAGTTTTAAATACAAGAAAAAAGAATATAAAATAAAGCACGACTTGTAAATTAAATACAAACAAGCTTTCATGTTGATCGATTTGGAAGCCTTGAGTGTCTCGCACCCCTCTTGGTGCTTCCCCAGTCGCACGAGCAAAGACTTGTTGTCTTTTCTTTTAAGCACAAAGAGAGAGTAGTAGAAGGATTGATCTGAACGTTGTGCTCGGGGTTCTTTTATAGGGGTCATTCGGTCTACCAATAAGCTAATAGGTCTTCCGATCTTGGTCAAAAACTTGATTTGAAAAGACTGAGCCCTTTGCAATCTCAATTGAGCCTCATGATTTCATCTTTATCAAGTTGATCGATCTACCGATCCTTATGATCAGTCTACTAAACCAAGACACATCACTGATTTGGGTCTGGACTCGAACCAAATCAACCGAATCGATTGGTCTATCAAACCATTGTATCAGTCAATTGAACCAACTTATGTCTAGTTCGACCCTAGTCAAGCCTGGTTCACTCGGACTTAGTTTGACTGCATCTGATTGCCTTCATTTGCTTTCCATCTTGCTTCCTACTCCAGATTCCTACAAGACATACATACAACGATGCAAACAAACAAATCTAATATGTAGTCTATTTGACCTACTAGGTTTTCCTAAGCTTTATCTTGTAAATTTGACCTATTAGGCTTACCTCTTGATTGGAGTTTACTCCTCCAAGACTTTCACCACCTAAGGTTCACTTCCTTAGGATCAAGCCCACTTTTGTAAGTCTACCTGACCTATAGGCTTCTTTCTTGGAGTTTCTCCAAGACTACTCATCACCTAAGATTCACTCCTTAGAATTTTTCCATTGCCAAGCATCCGATCATCTTGACCTGGTTGGACTTATCACTTGTCATACGTCCAGTCATCCTTGACTTGTCTGGATTTTCCCTTACCTAACATCCAGTTCTCTTTTAACCTGCTAGAGTTTTTCTTTGTCAAGCATTCAATCACTTTTGATCTGCTTGGACTTTTCCTTATTAGTTATTTAGTCAACCTTTGACCTGACTAGATTTTACCTTTACTAGTCATCCGATCAACCTTAATCTGACTAGACTTTACTCACTTCTAAACATCTGATCTCCTTTGGATCACCCCTTGGTCAAACTTGATCAGACAAAGGTGTATTGTCAAATATTGAAACTCTGGAGGCTATTGTACCAACAATGTCTATCTTTTTTATGCTTGATAATACTCTTAAGTTAGGCTTGGGTCTTAAGGGCTTTTATGCCAATCTAAGAGATATTGGATTTTTCTAACTAAAGTCTTCCTCTCCCCTTTTTGACATTCATCAAAAAACTGATTACCTAAGTTTCTCCTTAAGTTTTGCACCAACAATATATTGTGGTTTTCCTTAGTAACAACTTACTCCCTATACCTTCTTGAAGGCCATTTCTTAATTTTCAAAATACCTTAAAAGCATTTCAATATTTTTTCAAAGAATTTTCAAAGGAAATTTCAAGGAAGTTTTCAAAGATTTTTGAAAAATCATTTTCAAAAATTTTACAAAATATGATTTTCGTAGTAATTTTTGCAAGATATTTTTCAAAGAGTAATTTTAAAATAATTTTGAAAGTACTTGTTAAAACACACTTTCAAAGAATTTTTCAAAAAAATTTAAATGGGTTTTAAAGTATTTTCCAAAAATCATTTTCAAAGAATAATATTTCAACATATTTTTTCAAATAATGTTTTAAAAAGTCATTTTTAAAATGTTGATCTTTAAATAAAGACCTCCCTCTTAACATGAAATACCCTTAGGCCATCCTTGTTAATCACAAGAAATATCAACCTATAGTCTTTGGGGTCTAGAAGTTTAGTGTTGACTTATAGATTTTGTATCTAAGTATTGCTCAACAATTAACATTTTAAAGATATATAAATTTTTAAGAAATATACGTATAATTACACCCAAATAATCATGAATTTAAATGAAATATCAATATTTAAAAAATATTTTTATGAAAATATTTCTATTAATTTATAGATTTTGAAAAAAATTTCAAAAATATTTTCAATTTTAATTGTCCTAATCATCTCATTCGTTCTATGTATTTCAATACATAGAATACAGGTAACCTTATGAGTTCGTGTGAGATGGTTTGTCAATTTCATTTGATTTAACATTTAAGTTTGAATTTGAGGAGAGTTGTTGATGTAGGAGGATTCGAACATTGTGGCTTTTTTGGAGTTACTTTTGTCTTTTATAATTTAGATTTTCAGTCCATTTAAGATTTTTAGGATTTTGAGTCAATTAAAATTTTTTTCTTTCTGTTAAGATTTATCTTCCTTTTCGTTAAGATTTTTTTCTTTCCTTGCATCTTTGAGTTTTAGGTCTATTTAAATGATTATTTAGTTGAAGTTAAGGGAGTATTTTTGGATGAATAATATTTTTGACCATGCCGTTTATTTTCCTTTTCCTTATTTATGGTATTCTTTCGAATTAACAGATTTTAGAAGATTATTTCAGGTGTTTGCAGTCGAACCATCATAATTAATACTACCCACAGGATAATCTCTATTCTACTAGACGCCAATTGGTATGAGAGCCCTTAGATCCCATGGATGGTTATCATGGTCATGATAGATAGGTTTCGACTGAGGAAGCCTCACACTGTGGTCATAACACCACAGATGAGATACTTGAAGATTTATAAAGACAAGTCGTAAAGTTATTCCTACGTCTAAGGGGCAAGATTTTAAAGATCATAAGTTCTCTTATCTTAATTCAGATTCTAATTTTGCAAAATCCTATCACAATCATGAGAACCATCGTCGAGATGAAGTGTACGCAGATATCGAGTTTCAAATTAAACTTCTCAAGTTTTTTGATATATTGCAGACTGAGGAATTATTTGATTCAGTTGATAAGGTGGAAGAAATTTTTTATTATAAGGAAAATGTGGATGACAAGATCGAAATAGTCGGTGATCCAGTTTATGACGATGATATAAGAGACCATGCCTTGGAGACCTCCATGCAGTTTGATACTTTTAGTTTTATTGATGTTGAATATGCTTGTAAACATGTTGAAAAGGAGTAGGAAAAAGGGCCTTCAACTATTCCTGGACTAGCACTTGATGAAATAGAAAATCTTTCCTAGCTTTTTTAGTAATGAGGGAGGATCAAAACCATCACAAAAAGGATCACATGTTTCATCTTACGAAGAATATAATGAAAGAGGGGTTGATATCAACAATGCTTCTAAAGGCCTGCTTGAATATGTGATGCAACCAAAGCAATACCTAAATAGATCGAGCTATGATCTATATAAGACTGTTCTTGAATTGTATGCCAGATATCTTAGCATGCATATAGTGTCTCCTCATTAAGCGATGAACTTTTATATATATGGATCTCACTTATTGCAGCAGAATCAATCAACAACAACACCTAATAGTAGTTCCCTCAATTTTGCTGGGTCGATGTTAGAGGATCTTCCTCCTAAGCTACCATCTGACACTACTGTAAACTTGAGGATGAGTTCTTTTCAATCCAGAGTGACTGATGCAGGAGGATTCTGTTAGTGAGAGCCCTAGAGCCAATCATTTGTGATTGATGTATGGACTCCATGTATCATATTTCTATATTTTATAAAGGCATTACTTTTGTGGTTATTATACTTACTT
>JBBMKF010466027.1:0-10942 GCA_037834155.1 Curcuma caesia | reverse complement strand
TAGTTAGAGAGTCAAGGTTTTTATCGATTGATGAATGGTTTTAGTTAATTAATGTTGAGTATGTCAACTAATCAATCGACTGAGGCACCCGACTTAGGATAGAATGCCAATAAACAAAATAGTTGAGTATGCCAACTAATCAATCGACTGAGGCATGGTCAATCAATCAATTTATAAGATTAATCGACTCATGCAACTACAAAAATCTAAGAGTCATGATCTAACAAATTCGTCTGCAACTATCAGATGCCCCTCACTTGATCAGTCGACTTGAGTAGTTATTGCCAGCCCAAGCAGCCAACTATATGCAGGTTCAATTAACTCAACTAATGCAATCCGTCAACTAAAGTAAGTTAGCAGTTGACTAATCAAGTAGATTTAAGCAAGTAGCTCTTGGTGACAAGAGCTCTATAGAGAAGGGATCAATAGAAGATTTTAGAAGGGCTTATGAGTCTAAAAATGAGATAAAAACCAAGCAAAAGCAAGTGAAATAAGCTAAAAGAAAAGCTCCATTGTGTAATCCTTGTCTTGTGTTGTTGTATTTGCTTTATCTAACAAGTGTTTCTCTTATTGATATTGTTGTAAAATCATATTTGTATATCTAGGAAGATATCTAAGAAAGAGAAGGTATAGAGGGGTTTTAGGAATTATCAACTAACAGATTGTTGGTTTGTATTGTTTGAGTGCTTATTTTATTGTTTGTGTTTTCCGCTACACTAACTCGGTTGTAGACACAAGCATGGAATATAATCGATCGGCTATTCACCACTACCCCTCCCATGCCCCCTCTAGCCTCTCTAAATCCAACAAGTTCTTCATTGGACGTGCATTCATTGAAATTATATACCCTCAAAACAATTTATTTAAAATTAATCATGTGTATATTATATTTTTGAGTGTATTTTATTATAATTAGTATGTGATATGAAATGGTATTTTTATTAAATTATACTTGTGATTAAAAGATCTATAATGAGGAGTAATAATTTAATTGTAAATATCCAAGTCATTCTAGGTTATAAAATAATATAACCTACACTTGTTGTGCTGCTATAAGATAGAATGGTTTGCTCCATCATTGAGGTAGTGACAAGGTAGTGACCTTAAGCAAACAAGTGGGTGTAATGTAAGTAGTACATTCACTGAACAAGAAAATATATAAGTGTTATTGTCGAAAATATATTCTTTAAGAAGAAGTACAAGTTCACCAAAAGGTCTCATGGTGGAAAATTGGCTAAGGACAATGAGAAAAAGAAAAGCAAAGGAAATTGTTTCCCTTGCTGTATGACTAATCATTGGAAGAGAAACTGTCGCCTCATTTTGGCTTCTCTGAAGAAAGATAAACCTTCTGAAGGTTTGTCTAATTTATTTATCATTGAAACCAATTTAATGGATGGTTTATTTGATACTTGGTGTGTAGATTCTAACAACCTCACACATATGCAATATGTTGCATGGGTTCAAGGAGACAAGAAAGCTAAGTGATGGGGAGTTGAAGTTAGAAATGGGGACAAGTGCAACAGTGCAGTAGTCACTAGTAGAACTTTCTATTTAGAATTTTCATCAAATATGGTTTTAGTTTTGGAAGATTGTCTTTTTGTACCATTAGTGTGTAGGAACTTGGTTTTGGTTTCAAAACTTGCTACTTCTGGTTATGTTTTTTATTTCAATTCAAAAATTGTTATCAAGTTAAATAATAAATTTTTGGTTTCTAGTTACTTGAATGATGGTCTTTATTTTTTGAAACCTATAGATCATTCCATTAACAATATAGAGGCAAATGATTCATCTAATGTGCATCTTTAAAAAAAGAAAAAGGATGTTAATCCAACATAGTTGTCGCATCTATGGCTTGGTCATATTAACATTGATTGTAGCAATAGGTTGGTACAACGTGGTCCTTTAAAACTATTAAGCGTTGAACCATACCCAACTTGTGAGCCTTGCTTGCAAGGGAAAATGACCAAAGCTTCTTTTGTTGGAAAAGGAGTTAGAGGCACAAGCACATTAGAACTAATACATCCGGATGTATGTGGCCCATTTAATCATGCTACAAGAGGAGGTTTCTCATATTTTATCACTTTTATTGATAACTATTCTAGGTATTGTTACGTATATCTAAGAAAACATGAGTCGGAAATCTTTTGAAACAAAGAATTTTGATGTGAAGTAGAGAAACAATTTGGAAAATGATTTAAAATCCTTAGATCTAAGAAGGGTGGTGGTGAATACATTTAAGACAATTTCAAGGATTACTTAAAAGAAAATGGAATCATTTCTTAATTAACTCCACCTGCCACACCTCAACATATGGTGTCATTGAAAGGAAGAATAGAACTATATTAGATATGGTTCGTTCTATGATGAGTATGTTAGAGTTGTCAATCTCTTTTTGAGGTCATGTTGTTGAAACAACTATTTATTTATTAAACAGAGTTCCAAAAAAATCAATTCCTAAAACTCCATATGAACTTTGGACTGGAAAGAAACCATATTTAAATCATTTGAGTATATGGGGTTGTCTTGCTCATGTTAAAAAGTCTAACTTGGAGAAATTAGGATCAAGAACTGATAAATGTTTATTGTAGGATATCCCAAAATGACTACTGGATTCTATTTTTATAATCCTACTGAACAAAAGGTGTTTGTTAGTAGGAATGCTACTTTTCTTGAAGAAGATTATAGCTTGAATGAAAATAGAACCTATGCTGTGAACATAGTAATCAACTAATGATTGAGGCAAATACAGAAGAAGATATTCTGTCTCACAATCTAGTTGAAACTCAAGAGCCTCATCGAGTTAAACGGATAATAAAACCACCAACTAGATTCACATTGTTAAATGGGATTTTATCAAATGGAATCAGTGGAGTCTTAAGAAAATCCAACAACTTATGAAGAGGTCATGGACAATAAAGATTTAGAAAATTGGGAAAAGGCCATGCAATCAAAGATGGATTCAATGTTTTCTAATGAGGTCTGGTGTTTGGTAGATAAATCTGAAGGTTTGAGGTCTGGTGTTTAGTAGATAAATCTGAAGGTTTTAAACTAAATGGATCTACAAAAGATGGATCTACAAAAGAAAATTAGGACCTAACGGAAAGGTAGAGAGACCTACAAAGCTAAGCTTGTGGCAAAAGGTTATAATCAAAAGGCTGGTATTAATTACGAGGAAACCTTTTCGCCAGTTGTCATGCTAAAATCCATCAGAATTTTTTTAGCAATTGTTGCACATTATGATTATGAAATATGACAAATGGATGTCAAAACAGAATTCTCAAATGGCTATAATCAAGAAGAAATATATATGGACCAGCAAGAAGGTTACATATCTCATGGGAATGAATCAAAAGTGTGCAAATTGCTAAAATCAATTTATGGTCTTAAGAAAGCATCACGCAATTAGAATATCCATTTTGATGAAGCAATCAGAAAGTTTGATTTCTCACAAAATATGAATGAGCATTGTGTTTATAAAAAGGTTAGTGGGAGCACCATTATGTTTTTAGTTCTTTATGTAGATGACATTCTATTCATTGGAAATGCTATAGGTGCAATGTCATTTGTCAAATTGTGGTTATCTAATCACTTTTCGATGAAAGACATCGGTGAAACATCCTATATTCTTGAGATTAAATTGTTTAGCGACAGAAAGAAAAGGATGCTTGGTCTTTCTTAGGTTAATTACATTGACAAAATATTGCCT
Source organism: Curcuma caesia (assembly GCA_037834155.1). Taxonomy (NCBI): domain Eukaryota; kingdom Viridiplantae; phylum Streptophyta; class Magnoliopsida; order Zingiberales; family Zingiberaceae; genus Curcuma; species Curcuma caesia. Next base: position 7,236 of record JBBMKF010466027.1, on the reverse strand, counting down.
ATATTTTGCATGCAAAATTCTGAGAAATAGGTCTTACCCTTTACACATGGAATTAAAATGAGAACATGTCCTTGTGCTTCAGTTGTAAGAAGTCTCATGTATGCAATGCTTTGCACTAGACTAGATATTATTCATGCAGTTAGTGTAGTGAGTAGATACCAAGTCGATCCTGGTCCAGAGCATGGGACAGCAATGAAACATATCCTCAAATATTTGAATAGGACCAAAGCGTTTGGAGTCAAGGACTTGACAATCCATGGTTATACGGACTCAGATTTTTCAATCTACTATTTATGATAAAAAAGCAACTCCTGGGTTAGTGTTAATCTTAGTAAAGGGAGAATAAGTTAGAGAAGTTGCAAGCATGATACTACAACAGACTATACGACTGAGGATGAGTATATAGCTGCAAGTGAAGCTACAAAAACACTATTTGGATATGCAAGTTTATTCAAGAACTTGTTGTTGTTCCTTCCATTGATTCTCCTATCACTATTTATTGTGACAATTGCATAATCGAGAGAACCAAGAGCTCATTAGAGAACAAAACACATTGGGCATAGATTTCACTTGATACATGACATCATACATAGAGGAGATATTGTAATAACAAAAATTGCTTCCGCTAATAATGTAGCAAATCCATTCACCAAATCACTTTTTCAAAAGGTGTTTGAGAAACATAGTGAAGCTATGGGTGTGAAATACATAAGTGCAAGTGGGAGACTATTGAAATTATATGCCCTCAAAACAATTTATTTAATACTAATCATGTGTATATTATATTTTGGGGTGTATTTTATTATAATTGGAATTTGATATCAATTGGATATTACTTGGATATTTTTATTAAATTATACTTGTGATTAAAAGATCTTAGTGGGGAGTAATAATTTAATTGTGACTATCCAAGTCGTTCTAGGTTATAAAATAATATAACCTACACTTGTTGTGCTGCTATATGATAAAATGATTTACTCCATCATTGAGGTATTGACCTTAATCAAATAAGTGGGTGTAATGTAAGTATTACATACACTGAACCAATCAATTAAAGAATATAAACAAGTGTTATTGTCAAAAATATATTCTTTCACAAATTCTTTTTTATCCTTAGACCTAAGAGATTTATATATATTTAATTAAAATGTGCACGATTATAATCTATCAATTGTTGATGCTAAATTAAAAGCTATATACATATTTATTAGGTTGTGTATATGGTAATTAAATTATATAAATGCTCAACAAAGAACCCGACATTCTCAACTAAAGAGAAAGATATTCGATTAAATTTCCATTAATGATCGTACTCAAAGAAAACAAATCGGTGTTATTTAAATTAATTTTATATTTATATGATTATATATCAATCAATGTTTCAAAAAATTTTAAAGTCCAATTAAGTTATGGAAAATATGATTAAATAAATTATATGTGTAAATTTATTTTGACAATGACCCATATGAAATATTGTATGGTTGGAAGGATGAAATCTCAATTTTGTATCTAAAGGGATTTTATGAGTATCTATTTTAAATTTCAAATATTATCTGCAATGTGTTTGATGGACATAACTGTGATTTGATGGATATCTAATTATGGAATTCAAATAAGTAATTAAAGTAATCACGAATATTGATTGATTACCATCCATAATTTGAAATTTAAAATCTCTAAAGATCCCACGTAAATCTCGCTATGAGTTATTTATTTAAAGGAACCAATTGTTGTATAGATTGGTCATCAGAATCAATACAACAAAAAATCATTCACAAAAGTTAGAGAGAGCGTGAATACCTTGGAGGCAACACACTTGAGTTGCTCAAAAAAATCAGAAAAGTTGAATAATATCTATTCTTAAATAAATATTATTGATTTATTGTTTTTAATCAAAATTATAATTTGATGTAATCGATCCAAATCAAACTGACAACACTCACTTCACAGCTTATAAAAGGGGCCAAAACCATTAAAAGGGGATTTCTTTAGTCGACTATAGAAGAATAATTAAAGTTCCTAACTAAGCACAAGATATCATAACTTTCTCAACCTCAAACATCACTAACCTCCCTTTGGCTAATTTTTCATGACTTTCTCCCTAGTTCGCCACTAACTTCCTAAGAATCTACTCCATCCAATTGCACCACACCAATCCACCTCGTTCCAATTCCCATAAGACAATAACCACAAAGCCTAAAAATGTAGCCAAGGTCATTTGAAATGTGTTGCTTAGAACTTGACCAAATTGAATCCATTTTAACTAAGATTCACAAATTGAATCCACTTTAACTAACATTTAACCACCTCGGCCAAACTTAGACCGGTTCAAGCAAACTCAACACTTTCCAAACTCCAACCTAATAGAACTCCTAATACCCTAACCTCCTCTAGCCCATCATTTAATATCAAGATGTGAATTGGGATCAAAATCATAACAGACTTCACTATCTTTTGTAAGTTGGCAATAACAATAATAAATGATGCATAAACAAAATCATGCACAAATTAGTTGAAGTCAAGTTTCTAATAGTATGATGATTCTTAACAAGAATACTCTTGTTTTTTGACAGAGTTAGAAAGAAAAATGAGCAAGAATCATATCACCCTTACACATCTTAAGAGATGGTTATTTTACATAAAGATAATTTCAGCAAAATATATATATAAGGGTATGTTTAGCCATGCGAAGTTTAATCAAAATTAAGTAAAAGTTGATAGAACGGCAACATAATATATACTTTTCTAGCAAGGGAATAAAAAAATAAATATTATTTTGACACAATAATGCTACTTCAAGACTTCAAGTGGGAGAAAGCTCCTTCACGATTGAGTTCTCCAAGTAATATCTATTTCTTCTGTAAAACTGCCTAAGTAATATCTATTTCTAGCAAGGGCGTGTTATGGGACTGACACACCGTTTCTAAGTATTCCTACAGTGAACTTAGTCACATGCATTGACGTAACCCTGTTTCTTTTATTGTTGTTTTTATAAGGAACGTTGTTTAGAAGCATTTCAATTTGTTTTTTTTATTAACCTTGTAGTTGGATTACTTTTTATTGTAAAGAAGCGTTGTTAAGAGTCATTTCAATTATATATTATTATTTTTCAGGATTAACCTTGTGGCTGGATTATATATTTTTTTTAAAGGTCCATAGGCATTTCAATTATTGTTTGGGATTAACCTAGTAGCTGTGGTGAGTGGGAGACTGCACGCTTATCAAAGTATGGATAAACTAAACCATTAATACTTTTTGTTGGGGCAAACTCGGTTTACAAGGATTGAAGGGCCTAGGACATGATGAGTTATCCATTTAGTATTTCAAGGGAAAGAAATTTAAAAAAAAAGGGCAAGAAGAGAGAGAAAAGTAATGTCCCTCTATTTTCCTCGCTTGATACTCTCTTTGTCACCGAGCACCCTCTTCCCCTTGTCACTGAGCATCCTCTCCCACCATCCACTCTCCCTCCAATGCTCACCACCTAAGCCTGTTAGAGTTAAGTGGAAGCTAGATGCAAGTTGGAATACAGTAGACTCAAACTCATTGTTGAACATTAAACTCATGCTCATGGACGGTAATCAAATGTCACATAATTATGGACACTAATCACTTATAATCCTTTCACATAAAAGATGTTGCAAAAACACATGATTGATATAAAAGCAAAATTAAACTTTTCCCCTCATTTTTGCTCCATTTGACTAATGCATTAAGAAAAAACCTTTGTTCCCCACTTCTCTATCGATTTGATGATAATAATTAAAGGAGGAAAAATTCTTAATATATATACTTATCCTTTAACTACTTTTTTTCCCTCAAAATACGCCTTAATCATATAGTTAAATTCACATATTATTTTTCAAAAATTAAATTAGTTAACAAATAAGTTGGTCCAATATGCTCAAAATTAATAATTAATTATAATTAAAATTGTTTTAATATTCGTCAAAGCTATTCAAATATGAGTTACTCCAATTTAATTAATATTGATTTAACTAGGTCAAATCTATTGAAGTAATTTTAACAAAAACTATTAAAATTAAAGCAATTTTGACCAAAACGGATACTATTTGAGAAATTTTGACCATAATAGTTATAAGTGAAACAATTTTGACTAAAATGACTACAATTGAAGTAGTTTTGACTAAAATGCTTATAATTAGAACAGTTTTAACCAAAAACCGTTTTAAAGCTGCCCCAATTGCATAGATATGTTAAAGTAGCTTTGTAAAAGTTGCTCCAACTCCAATTAGGGCAGTTCCCACCAGAGCAATTTTTGTCATAAATTAATAAGGATCGACCAGGAATAAGAAGGTAAAGGCTTCAATAGAATCCAATGCGAATGCAAGGATAACGTGAGTGTGGTCCATACCTGGGCCCGCCAAGGACGCCGGCGTTCATAGTGAGTTGGTCGATAAGCGCGGCAGACTTAGGGTCCACGCTCTCTGCCATGGCATACTTGGCCTCCACCCCCGCTCCAGCCCCCGACGCCACGAAGAACGCTCCGTTCACCATCACATCCCCCTCCGTCCTCCAATTCCACCTGCTCCAATCCTTCTCCTCCGTGTCCACCCTCTTCGTCACCTGCACGCCCACCTTCAAGCACAGCCCTCGTCCATCGATAAAAGCAGAGCTCTAATTAAATAATTAACAACTCACCTCTTTGGCGTTCGAGTTGGCCGGAGCAATGTAGCGGTTTCCCTGGCTGTTAACGGTTGGGTTGGCGCTGCCGCCGATGGCGTACATCTCCCACGAGGTGAAGTCGTTGTTGACCACGTGGAAGTAGCCTCGGCGGCAGCGCGGCATCCGCTGCACGAGCTCCTCCCCGAAGCGGTTGAACGCGATGGTCACCTGCATCCCGGAGTCCGGCAGGTAGTCGTCGCTGTGACCGAGCAGCATAACGTCGTCGTGGTGCGAGAAGTAGCTGTTGGAGATCGTGATCGCCGTGGAGCCCATGATGGCGTCTATCAGGCCGTCGGCGCAATAGGACAGCGCGCAGTGGTCCACCCAGATCTTGCGCCCGCCGTAGATGGAGATGCCGTCGCCGTCGGAGCGCGTCCGCCAACCGTAGTGCGTTGGAGAGGCGCGCACGTTGGCCTCGCCAGCTGAGACGCAGTGGTGGATGTGCAGGTTGTGGATAATGACGTTGGAGACATACTGGAGGGTGATACAAGCGCCGCCGGCGATGTGGACTACAGCACCTCGTCCGTCGATAGTCTTGAAGCTGTTCACCAGCAGCTCCTCATTGAGCCGGATGGTCATATCGCGCGCGAAGGTTATCCAGAGGGGGCCATCCTGGATGGCGCCGTAGCGGAGAGTGCCTGGCTCAGGGTTCACCGGGTCGCGGTCCGACGGGTCCGTCACAACATAGATCGGCCCGCCCTTGCCGCCGAGCGCGTCGCGGCCGAACCCGATGCCACACTCAGCCAGCCTCTGCCGGTCCTGCCGCCAGTCACTGCCGGAGCACCGCCAGCAGTCGTCGATCGGGTTCCCCCTGAGGCACTGGTCCTTGTTGCCGGCTGCCAGGAGCGCGCGCCGGTGGGAGTACGCCACCTGCCTGAGAAAAAAAACGCCCAAAATGCAACGATCATCATAATACAAGCAAGAAAACAATGTGCATTCGTGCAGAGATGTGAAAATGATACCTCTGGACTTCACGGGCGACGAAATCGGGATCGGGGTGGGATTGGGCGTGGACAGAGGAGTTGGGAAAGGGCAACGCGGCGGAGAAGAGGGGGAACGAGAAGAAGAGGAGGAGCATGTGGGTAGGAAGGCAGTGGAGGTGGCGGCGGGACATGGTTGCTGGAGCAGTGATTACAAAGATCTGGACCGTGCAGAAACGGGAGAGAGTTTTCAAACGATGATCGAGAGAATGAGAGGGGAAATCTGTAATGAGGCAATGAGGTTAGGGTTCTTGATAATGGGAACGAAAATGAGAGAGAGAGAGAGAGAGAGAGGAGTGATTAGTGAAGCGGGGGGTGAATGGGAATGGAAGGAGTGTGGGAGCTCCTTCACTCTTCAGTGGACTGTGGAGCTGTGTTGGGAGGAAGCATCTATTCTGTATTGTCTCTTCCCACTCCAAAGTCCAACCATTCCCAAAAGTAATGTTAAATGGTTTTAGGAAGAATAGAAGTTTTTTTATAAAAAAAAATAGAAATTGTATATATAAACAAAACACCTGAAAAAAAAATCTCTATTGAAAAAGTCTTGTATGGATCTATAATTTATAATGTCCTATTAAAACTTATTTTTATCTCTTCAAAAAAATATCGTCATTTCTATAACTTTACATTTATTCTTTTGAATAAAACTTATTATGGTCCTTAAGGTCTACTTTTACAATAATAATGTTTGAATTAGCAACCCTAACTTAATATATATTAGCAATCAAACTTTGATCAATTTAATATATCTAATGGAGTCCTTCCCCACTCGGACCGCTCCTCTCCCTTCCTCCTTAGAATTACAGTTCTATTCACCTTCCAACAAAGTCTTGGATCCTAAGCATCAATCACACATTAGTAAGCGCAACATGATCGGCATGACCCCTCTGACGGTCAAGTCAGCATGAGATTGACAATTGGAGCTTGCGGGTATGCTAGAAGAAGACAACTGATGGGAGAGAGCTCAAGAGAGAGAAGAGAAGCCTTACACATAAGAAAAAAAAATCATACATTCACATATCTTCGCCTAATCATATATAATCAAAGAGGAATGAGACAAGTGAGAAGAAAATCATGTGAGAGAAGATAAGAAGAAAAGTAATTGGAGAGAGTCCGAGAGAAAAGAAGCCTTATACATGAGAATAAAATCATATCTTCATCTATCTTTACCTAACCTTATATAATCAAACAAGAAGCAGATCCTCATGGACTGACACACGAGTCATATAGACTGCTGATCAGACTATATTATCGTGATACGAAATCAAATAAATTATTGAATTTCTTTACACTAACATAGTATAGGAATGAGTTAGATCGTCTCTCACAATAAATGATAATCTTAAGATTAAGTTATTTGGAACATGGAGTTTGGTTTTGAATTTCTAATACTAAGGACGGAGAATGAAAATAAATACAATTGATAGAAATGTAAACTAAACTACGAACACGAAGAAAATAATAACAAACATAAAGTAATGCAACTAATTAAATTGAAACCTTGCTAAGCTACATTGCAAAAGAATTCATGGAACCATAAAGTAAGCATTCTAATCTAATCTAACATACTCGC
>JBBMKF010466016.1:0-10943 GCA_037834155.1 Curcuma caesia | reverse complement strand
CCGTTATGGACTTCCCATTCTAAAATCGTGTGAGGAGAAGACTAATATAGTAGTACATGGAAGGGAATATGTTGTTATAATAACATATAACCGTCATTACTCTTATTAGTTTCCTATCCTTGATCACATTAATGATGGGACTAATGTATGTAAAGTCTATTCATGCGCATTTTGATTGATATAATTATTAAATGACACAATATCACATGAGTCAAGTGGGAGAATGTTAGAAAATAATAATAATAATAAATAAATTATTACAGTATGACTTATGTGAAATATTAATTAATCTAAGGGACTTATTGGTCATTATGGGATTATGGGAAGTTATTTTAACTTTTGAAAAATGCACGTAGCCAATATAGAAGTTGGTTATTTACATACATGGGTTCTATCTCTCCCAGAAGAGTCCCTTCACCATAGCCATCAGAAACGTGTGAAGAAGAAAATGTAAAGGGAAAAAGATAGATTGAGACTTGTAGCAATTTTCTTTTGCAATCATTGTTTCCTTTCTCATGGATCAAGATAAGTTGCCAATCTAAAAGTTGTATAAATAAGAATAATAAATTTCAAGATCTTTTATATTTTAGTTTTCTGAATTATAAATTTTAAGAAAAAGTCGATTTACATACATACCTTATGAAAGATAAGCCTATATATAATGATGTAATTTTTTGACAAATTAATCGACTAAATGATTTCCTCTTTCTTTATTCCCTTGTGCTTTTAAATGGTACCAAAGCCATAATTATTATCTTCTCCGTCGAACTAGGGTTGTATCATACATCATATAACATTTCTTTGTTTCCATCCTATAATGCCCTTCCAGCGATCGAGGTCACTACAAATACCATCCTCTTGATCTCCCTAGCTACTTCACCTTGAAATGTGCCTCTCTTTAATTTTCCTCTCTACTATTCTCCTCTTTGGAAACTATTTGCTCTGAGGATGGCTATAAAAAAATTATATCATCTCCATCGACCTCGATGACCTCTTCCATACTATGACATTTGACCAACACGATCAAGGCCAGCGGGCAATAACGCAATTGAGAGCGAAGCCAAATTTATTTCATCATTGGACACATTATAGTTTCCATTATATCCCAAAAGACTTATGTTAAATTAATTTTGTTGGTGGTTTTTCCATGTTTAAGGCAACAGGCTACCCCCACCATCCTATCAAGATTCAAGAGGCATTCTCTACTACTCTTATGAAACCATCACACACCTTGACTATGAGATGTCATCTTGATGCTAATGCAACTCATCATTTCATGCTAGAATACACTATAGAAAAACATAGATTTAGGGATGACCTTTGACGATAAAACTTTTTTTATCGCAAATCAACAACAAAAATAGTGATGAACATTTTTTTTTATCACAAAACAATAATGAAATTAGCAATAAAAATATTTTTCATCATCCAAGAATTAGCAACAAAATATTTTTGTTGCAAAATCCATGGTTAATATATAATTGTAACAAAATTCATTGTAAAATAGCAATGAATTTTTAATTTGTAGCAACTTTTTGACAAAAATAATTCTGTCACTAAATTTTGGATCTGAGTCTTAAGATTAGCGACAAATTCAAAGTTCATTGCTAATTCAACAATGAAATATTAAATTCATCACTGATTCAACGATGAAATATTGACTTCGTCGTTGATTTAGTGACGAAATCAAAGTTCACTGCTGATTTAGTGATGAATGCACAGTTCGACCCTACTAAAGGGATGAAAGTTCTTCCACAGTTTAATGTGATTGAAATCAATCATAATAAATTATATAAGAAATATAAATTATTTATGTTGGCACAATAAGCGATTCAAGTATTTGATACTTCAAATCCTAGTTTGAAATGTGACAAAATTGATTAATGAGCTATTTGTAAAATAAAAGCACTGTGGGAAGACAAAGTATATCAATAAGAGAAAGTTGCTAACACATTTTAGAATGAGGAATATATTATTCCAATGTTACAAAATCCTAGTGATATAATGATTGACACAGATGCAAGTGAAAAATTCATGAGGATGACGATAAGGAATCTAATTTTGACTATAACAACGACGACAACGATGAGGATGACGACAAGGGCGAGGAGGACAATGAGAATTTTAATTTTTTATGATGGATAAGTTTGTTATCCTAACATACCAAAAATATGATATAGGATGTCCAAAATGGTATTATTTTTTTATGTGAGTAAATTTAGTTTTATTTATAAATTTATTGTAACTCAATTAGTTGTCTATTTCTCATTCTTAAATTTATATATTTTATCTATTAATGCATTATCTTTATTTTAATAGGTGAACATATTAGAGGTGGTGTATTGGTGTTTTATTTCATGCATTTAAATATGGTAAATTTTTTAATATTTTCATTATGAATCTGATTAATATGTAATTTTTATTTACTTTATCCTAATAATTATGGTTGATAGTATCAAAGTGCCAGGAATAGAAGAAAAAATGATGGAAGATCACCATCCGAGTCTGCTTCAGCACTTTTACAATCCCAATACATTACTGGCAATGTACCTTCACTCCTCTTCAATTGTAGGATCTTTCTAGCCTCAACTAGTGCCTTCGCTAGTACCTTTACCAGTCCCTTTAGTGCGACACTCAGTTGTTGAGAGCGAAGACAACTGAGGGTTGATAGCCCCTTATAGAGACTCATAAGTGCTAAAAATAGAATTGATTTTTTATTTAACATTGTTTGTTTGTAACTTTATAATAGATTTATAAATTTTGTACATGTTATTCAGAGCTAAATAGAATAGTGATAATTAACTATTTGAGAGGGGATTCGATGACTAATACAAACACTCCAGATGAAACAAAATAACTATGGTGTATATAAAATTAAAGTGAATGTAATCAATTGCTTTTATCCATTGCAGCATACATTCACTTGAGACAATATTAAAGAGTTAGAAATAAGAAGGATTTTTAGGAAAAAAAATATGACGATCACATTTGATATACACTAAATCATATCAAGACCAAAGGAAAAAAATTAAACTGTATTACCGAGGAGCATTAGGCCAAGATTATGAATTTTTGAGAATTTGAGGAGAGTAGACGAAGAGTCAACATAATAAAATAAATCAAGCTTATAATTTTAGAGATTTGTCTATGACATATGCGGGAGACTCAATCACTATCGGTGAACATAGATAAAGAATGATAATTTTTTTCAAACACTAATTTTTGAATGTAATTCATCCTATTACATTATTTCTAACAGTTATTTTAGGCCAAGGAAATGGGGACCGAGCCATTATTCATAGATACTTTCACGCACACATTTTAAAAAAAAAGATAAGACATGGAGTAGGGAGAGAGCTAGAGCAATTAAGGTTAGTAATGTTAATATGAATGTTTGTAATTTAGATATATAGTCTTACGATCCTATATATATATATAATCAATATTATATTGTTATTATAAATTTATTTTAATTTTTCTCATGACAATACATGATAGATATGATGAGCTCATATAGAGAAGTTCGAGTGCTAGTGATGATAATAATGGATTTGAGCCATCTGTCGGTAATAATACAAGTCTATGGCTTGAGCGAGTAGTAGACCGAAAGGGGAAAGAATATTGGGACTGAGTTCTTTGAATAGAAATTATAGAGTATCTTGTATATCTTTTTTCACCCCACCAACAGTAAGGACATAAATAAATCAATTGAATGAAGAAGTTAGCAATTTGAAGGAGTTACTAGTACAAAGGGACAATGAATTTCAAGAGATCCATTCGATCTAGAGGCAAAGGGATCAGGAAATTAACGAATTGCGGTAATACCATAACTTCATAATGCAACATCTTCAATTAGCCTCCGCTCCAAGTCAGATTCCTCTCGATGATGGTGATGATGGTTACGATGACAATGATGGTGGTATATGAATGTTACTTGACAAATTTAGTATTTTTGAATATTTATTATTTTTCCCCTTTAAATTTATATTTTTGATAGGTGTTAATTTATTTCAAATAGGATCGTTAAGGAAGGTGGTGAAAATTGAAAATCCATGTCAGAAGAGGTGAGCATTTACATTAGTTTTGTGTTAGTTTATTACTCTCACTATTTTCATCTTAACTTTCTTATTTTTGAGTTGTTTGTTTTTTGATGTAGGAAAAGAAGAGGAAGAAAATCCAGAAGAAGAAAAGGAAGTATGTAATTTGTAGTTTGTTGCATTGTCTAGTTTGAGTTTATGAGATTGTTTATAATGATATTGTTTGTTATGAGATTCATGTTTGACTTAAACCTGTTCTAAAATTTGTGTGTATGAGATTGTTATATGAGATGGTTGTTTTAAAATTTATCTTGTTATGAGATTGTTGTTTGTTATGGGTTGTTTGATTTTGATATGAATTATTGTATATGAGTATATGATGTATTAGATATAGGTTTGTGGTTTGTTGTGTAATCATCTGATGTATCATATTTACAGATTTGATATGTATTAACAAATGATATAAAAAATATATCGATGCTATGTGAGGAATTGGAGATTTATGACAAATTTTGTAATGAATAATTTTGTAGCAAAATTATCCATTTTGCGATGAAAATGATTTCATCACTTATCAACGACCAAACGAATTCATCGTTGATCATCGACGAAATATAATTTCGTTGCTGATCTGCGACGAAATCACTTTTTATCACAGATCTGCGATAAAAATGATTCATCGCTGATTAGCGATGAATTTTGTGACAAATAAGCATTTGTCGCAAAACTTTGCTATGAATTTTGATTTTTTCGTAACAAAAATTTTGTGATGACTTATTTAGGACGATAATATTTTTGTTGTAAAATTCATCACAAATTAGTTGGCGATAAATGTTTTGATAAAATTCATCCTAAAAATCATTGTAGAATAGTAATTTTTTAGTGATATATGACGTTCTCTTAGATTTAATATCCTACTATGATTTAGATAGATTCAAGTAGACAGTCAATTAGGTATGCAATTCTTTACCTAATTGAAAATACATTCTTTCTATTACTAAAAATTTACTTTCGCCAATCTATCCTTGATAATAATATTTTTTTATTTTCATATTAATTATTGTCTTTTAAAGGACCACACCATATGCACCACTTCACTTCATGGAGAAATGAAGCATGGTCTTTATTATCATTTAGTCTTCCTCTAATAAACCTCTTAGTAGTGAGTGCCCAAATAAAATAAATCAACTTGACATGCACAACTTGATCATCCTTCTCTTCTTATTATGTACATGATCATTAGTCCATATTTCACTTATTTCATCATTTCAATCATGTAGGGTATGCTTGGAAGCAAAGAGTCATAAGTTATATTTTTCAATTTAATAATATTTCTAACTTTCCATTTAAAATAATTCATTCAAATGTTTAGACTAGTCAAAGGCACGTTGAGTGCTACTTTGTACATAAAATACTCTCGTTTGTCTTTGATTGAGAAGGGGAATATCAAACATTTCATTGACTTTAGCTCTTTTGGTATCTTCCATTGAATTTCTTGCCTTCACACTTCTGACAAAAATGGATCCATAGAGAGGATACATGTTTGTTATATAATATAAGTCACTTTAGCTCTTTTTAATCATATGTAGGTTCCATTTAAATTTTGGGATGATATTGTTGAAACTATAATCTACCTTATCAATCGCTACCTACTCCGCTACTTAAAAAAATATCCCTTGAAATACTCTATAATCAACCTCCCAACTACACATTCTTATGCATCTCCATTATGGTCTCTCTTCTTCACATTTGAAATAACTACCTCAATCCTCTTTTCAAAAAATAGTGGTACTTCCTTGATTAATTCAAGAGGGGATAACATCTTAGATTCGACTATATTTTCAATGATCTTCTAAAACCTCATCTATTGATGATGATCCACTCTCTAGTTCTAGATCCTAAAAATAATGTAATTTTATCATCCCTATTATACTTTATTTTCCTTATTTATGTGGATGATATGCTAATAACTATCATGATCAGGAAGGCATCACTATTCTATTTTGCTAAAGAGAAATTTTCAATTCAAATTTTGGATAATGCTCATTTTTTATATTGAGTTTCTTCAACCCTTTTTGGAGGCTTGTTTGATCTCCTAGAGACTAGAGAAAATATATTCTTGTGCTTCTCCAATAGGTTAAAATGAATGGTACACATCCTATCTCCATATTAATTGTTGTTGATAACTTCTCTACACCTTTATCCGCTCGTATTAAGACTAATTCTTAGATCTATGGAAGCATTTTTGAAGTCTTATAATACGTCACCATCACAATCTAACATTGCCTTCATTGTAAACTGTGTTTGTCAATTTATGCATGCTCTACTGAACAATATTAAAAAAAAGTCTTTATATTATTCTATAAGTTTCCTTTATATTGCTAGTTGTCATGAGAGTTGCATGTCTACAATGATGCAAATTGAGTTGACTTTCTCGATGACAAATGCTCTACCAATGGAGTAATATTTTTTGAATGAAATCTTATTTTATGTTATTATAGCAAACAAATGTATTATATCTCATTCAAACACTAAGCTGATTATAAAATTATAATCAAGATAATTTTTAAAATTATTTGATTTCAATCTTTCTTTCTTTCTGACTACATTTTCCTACCAATATTACTCCTTAATTATGTGGAGATTGATATTCACTTTTTGGCTCACAATTGTCAATGTTCTAATATGTCTACATATGAGACATCAACTCGTTGGCATCTTCACTACATCTCCTGTTTAATAATTGACTTAATTATCTCTAAATTAAGTCAATTGTTAAAATAAATATTATTTATTTATTTTTCTTTTCAATAAGATTATAAATAATGATACCAAATTATTTCTTTTTTTTTTCTCTAGTGTTCTCCGTGCTTGTACGCAAGTGTTAGACCTTACAATAAACAAAAGAGACCGAGAAAGTCTTTGAGAATTTGTCTAAGAAAAGTGATGGGCTGGGATTGGATTGGATTGAGTAATTAATTGAATAATCGATGAAATCAAATGCATAATATATTGGTAAAAAAGGGAGGTTGATAAAAACTAAGGGGCTGGAGACAGACAGTAATATAATGAATGTTCTTTCCATCTCATTTATGTGTGTGATGAATGTCAAGATCCATGGAGACAAGCAAGATATACCAGTCTACGTTTCCTTATGGTTGATCTAATCTTTGCATTTAATAAATCAAATGCTAATAAAATTCCTAAGAAATCAATATAGAAAATGATAAATTAGCTTAAAAATGGGTTAAATATTAATTCAGTAGTAATGACTAGCTACCTGTAGAAGAGTGTGGCCGGCGGGTTCTGGTAGTAGATGCCGAAGGAGTAACCGGCGTCGTGGAGGGAGTCGAAGATGGTGCGCTGCGGAAGACCCTGCACCAGCTTATTGGTGTCGTTGCTGGTGAAACCGTGCGACGTCGCCGAGTGCACGAACAGCCGGTTCGGCTGCGTCGACGCCGGCACCGACGCGAACCACCGGTCGCATACCGCGAACTCTCGCACCAGCGCCTCGTACACCGGCACCGCCGCCGCCCGGAACCCGTTCATCACCGTCTCCGACCTCCCCTTCTGCTCCTTCTCCGCTTGCTGCGCGAACCCGTTCATGGGCGGCCTCGTCACGCCCGGTGGTGTGATCGGGGTCGACGTGGCGTCGGCGAACGCGACGCCGTAAATCTGCTCGTAGATGGCCTGGATCGAGTGCCCTGGGTCGGGCACCACGTACCCGGAGTTGTCGCCGAAGTAGACGATGCCGGCGGCAGGATCGGCGGTGGAGAGCGGGTTGGAGAACTGGTTCTTGGAGGCGACGCCGTCGATGGAGGGGTTGATGCTCGTCGCCCAGCCCAGCATGTGGTCGAAGGAGCGATTCTCCTGGACGAGCACCACCACCGTCTTGATCTTGTCCCCTGCCGCCGTCGACGAGCTAGAGGCGGCGGCGGCATCGGTTATCTCTGCTGCTGCCGCCATTGTTAAGTTGTTCCTTTCTTGCTCTGCGCTAGCTAGTCGTCGAAAGGAGATCAGTTCGGTAATGGTTGGTGGGAATATGTGTGTAGATATAGATGACAAAGAAGAGGTGATTAGATCGAAATTAAAGGAGTACTGGCATCTGGAATAATGTATTAGTTAGTTAGATGGGCATGCAGGCAATTTGAGCGGTCAGTATGAGTAGCTTGCAATTGCAAGCCACAGACAAGTCTACTATATATATTTATTTATTTGTTATGGATAAAACAATAACTAACAACTTTTGGAGGACTATCGGAAGAAGGCGGCCTGGCCTTCTGAGAAAGTGGCTGAAAATTGTCTAAAGGTTGGTGGATCTGGACAAGAGACAGTCGACCAATGCATAGTAGCTAGAATGTGGTCCAGCAAGACTCCTCTTAGATTCTTAATGAAGAATGAAGAAGAAAAAGGAGTAGGATTTCAGATTCTCTATTCGCGATATCAATGCGATGATGAAGAAGCGACGCATTCCGTGGAGATCGGTGATATATACAAAGATTGTTACCATGCATGATCTGTGAGTTTCAATAGTTGTCGTCGAATTGAATTATTCTTCGTTAGACGGTAGGGGTCATTATCCTGTGAAAGATGGAGATCGTGGGCCACATTTATTCGCCAAGCTCGTGGGTCGCTGGAACGGATGCCTGTGATAAGAACTGAGGTTGGCATGGGATCGGTCTGTAGACTCAACATCTAGGAGTAGATTTATTATGTGGACTCTTAATGAATGGATGATGTACCATATATATAATTCAAAATTGAGAGAATTATTATGAAAAAATAAATTAAAAAAAATACAATGAAGAGTTATGAGAAAATCAATTTAAGAGACAATGGTAGGACTTCGGTTTCACCATAATATATTATTGATAATGTAAATGTAAATTTCTCTCTTTATCTTAATATTAGATCACTTTTGAAGGTGATCTATCCTAAAGTAATCAATATTCTATCTCAAGAAGCATTGATATATCTATCCTGATGCGGCTTTGATTTTCATGGCAACCGAGTCGGAATAGACCTTTTGTGTTATGTGATAGTCAATGATATCCTCGAGAAGATTTGAACTATTTTCGTAGGCAAACCCTCAAGCTCAATTCTATAGGTCTGAGAATAAGGTTCGCCTCTCAATCCGTTCCCTAATCCTTAATAATTATAGCAAGTTTATATATTAGATCTTAGGTTAAGGTTTGCCTCCCAATCTATTCTAGAGAAATCCTTCCCTTAAACCCTAATTAGACAAACAATGTGTGAATACATGAAGTAAGATAAAATCGAATCAACAGTCTTGTCAAGCTTACATCGGACTACTCTTTAATCCTAAAATAAAGAAAACTATTTCATAACCTTAGAGAGTCGAGCCTTTAGTGTCATGAAGCGCCTCCTCCATCCCCTATCACGGGATTGGAGAATTCCTCGATATGAGGTTCCTGATCTTGCTCCTCCTATAGTCATTGTTGGAGTTTTTCGCAAGATATGAATGTATGTTTTTGAAAAACATGAAGTGGAGGCGAAACAAATTTTCTTAAAAGTTTTGTGAAACCCAAAAATTAAGATCATATGTGTGCAAGACATAAACATAGATCAAAAGCAGTTGTTTAAAAGTCATACTTTTTCGACAATGTTAGATGATACGGTGGAATCTCTAAGTGACCACGTGCTCGTCACATGATGGCCCCAGGATTGCTACATGGCCTTAAAATAAGGAATGAGAGGTTTAGAGAAACATCGGGAGGACAATCGGTTAAATGTACAATCTTGGTTTTGATTACGGATCGAAAATGAATCTTGGTACCTCATGGTTCCCGACTTTAAGTCCTGACCTCAAACTCAACACCACGTACCGACTTTTTCTCGATCTCGAGCTTTGGCCTCAGCATGCAGTCGACATCTCATGACAACCTCTTCTCAAGCTCGAGTCTCGACCTCGAGTTCTGGCCTCCGCATGCATTCGACATCTCGTGCCGACCTCTTCTCGGTCTCGAGTCTTGACCTTGAGCTCTGGCGTCATCATGCATTCGACATCTCATGCCGACCTCTTCTCGGCCTCGAGTCTCAACCTCGAGTTCTGGCCTCAGCACACATTCAACATCTTGTGCCGACCTCTTCTCGGTCTTGAGTCTCGACCTCGAGCTCTGTGTTGCCGACCTCTTCTCGGCCTCGAGTCTCAACCTCGAGCTCTGACCTCAGCACACATTCAACATCTTGTGCCAACCTCTTCTCGGCCTTGAGTCTTGACCTCGAGCTCTGTGTTGGTGCAGGGAGCACCAGATGATCGAACCTTGATTTTGATGATGACACGAGGTTCAAGTTAAGTGTGTGGTTTGTACTGATGTGTTTACCTAAGCGTGCAGGGAGCACAGGAAAGTCCTAATTAAGGCTAGACAAATGAAAGTCTTAGTGTGGAGTCTAGGAAAGGAAAATCCTAGCAAAGGAAGCCCTAGTCTGGAGGACTAGACAGAAGTCTTAGTAGGATCAAGTGTACTAGGTAAAAATCCAGACAGGTCAGGTGGACCAGATGCATGGCTGGAAGTCTAGGTAGGTCAGGTAGACTAGTTGTCTAGTAGCAAATCCTAGGGGCCGAGGATCAACGCTAAGCGGGAAGTCCAACAAGTCTGGAGGACTTGTTGGTAAAACAGGTAAATTCTCTATAGTGGAGTGGATAATGACACATTCCTGGTGTGGAACAGTAGGCGTTGGTCTAACCCAGGATTTCAATGGAAATATGAAGTTAAGACCATAAACAGTTCAAAACTGTTTACTCTTTCCTGTTGGTTTTGCTTTTGTACTAACTTGTAATGTAGGAATGGAGGGGCAGAAACTTTGATTCCGGGCGCCCTTATTTGGAATCCAAGCGACCAGAGTCTAGATGCCCAGATTTGATCTAGATGATCGGACGTCAGC
>JBBMKF010466005.1:0-10943 GCA_037834155.1 Curcuma caesia | reverse complement strand
AATCAAGTAAAAATCTGTATTCTCTTTTCTTTTTTTCCTTATTATTCCACTGCATTTTTACACAACTCTGATTGCAAGATTTTATGAGCATTTTATGAAATTCTAAACGCTACGAAAGCGCTATTCACCCCCCTCTCTAGCGCTCTCAACGATCCTACAGTGTTTAGGGTTCTGGTCGTAGCTACTTATATAGACCAATTTACACGTCAACTAGTCAATCTACTATCGTAGCTGACTTAGCATCTTCAGGCGCCTGGATTCCTTTTGAGTGTCTGGAATGTTGATGTGGAAGTTACTGAATTAGCCTTGAGTCCGCCATACATTATCCTTCTCCATACGCCTGGAAGCTGAGGTGTCCCTTGCCAATCAGGATGCACCACCTCATCTGCCTCACTGGTTCGAAGAGTTGATTTTCGAGCGCCTGGATTCCTTCTAGGTGCTTGGACCATTCGGGCATCCAGATTTAATTAGGGGCGCTCGGAACCTCAAGTTTTGGTTCCTTAACTTCCTGCATCACAGAGTTAGCACAAGATACATATATACAACATGAAATTAGTTTTAGACAATTTTATAACTGTTTGGTTTTGACTTTTAGATTTTTAGTGAAATCCTAGGTCAAATCGAAATCTAGTATTCCCTTTAAGGGAATGCATCCACACTTACTCCTCTTAGGAGAGTTACATTTTTGCTAACCATCCGGTCCTCCAAATCTAGTTGGACTTCTTTTCAGCATTCGATCCTCGACCCCCAAGACTTCCTTCTAATGTCTGGTCCTCGTTGACCCATCATTTTGCTAGACATATGGTCCACTGACCCACCTAGACTTCCTGTCTAGTGCATGCTCTTGATCTGCTAAGACTCTCTGCCCAGTTCATCTAATTAGGACTTCTTACTCGATCCACCTGACTAAGACTTCTTTGCTCGATCCATTGACTAGGAGTTCTTTGCCTAGTCTACTAACTAGGACTTCTTTGTCTAGCCTCCAACTAGGACTTTCCTATGCTACCTGCACATCTGATCAGCTTGTTAATACACAACACAACCTTAACTTGAATCCTTTATCATGATCAAAATACAAGTTCGATTATCTAGTGTTCCCTGTACCAATAATCTCTCCTTTTTTGATTATGATAACCTAGTTCAATGTTAAGTCAAAAATTCATGAAACTTAAAACCATTTCAACAACTATAAAGAAGGAAAAATAATGCTCTCCCTTAACTCAGTCTATGCCCTTGAAGTTATGGTTGTCTTTTGAATATTTTTATAATTTATCTCTCCCCCTGAATTTGACATGGTCATTTTCTTTTTAACTTTAAGGTTTAAAGACCACTCAAGAGAAACTTAGTTTTAAGAAAAACTTAATTTTGTATTTTGAAAAACACTTTAAGGTTTAAAGGCCACTCAAGAGAAACTTAATTTTGTATTTTGAAAAACACTTTAAGGTTTAAAGGCCACTCAAGAGAAACTTAGTTTTGTATTTTGAAAAATAATTTATGAAAAGTTCTTTGCATCAAAAACTTTAGAAAAAGTTTTTGTTTTGAGAAATACTTTTAGAAAACCTTTTCAGAATTAAAAGCTTAATTTTGAAGTTACTCTCTCTTCTCCTTTAACATAATCAAAAACACATAAGGTTTTAGGGATAAAGTTTTTAAAAAATTTTTTAAGGCTTTAAAACACCTAGAATTTTGTACAAAGGTTTGAAAAAAATTAAGATGGAAATACTGGCAATAATGTTTCAAAATTAAACAAGAACACCGTTATCCATAATTGACAGTAAGGAAGTTTATAGAGCCTAGAGTCCAACCATGATGATTAAGTTTTTTAAACCTAGGGAATTTATGAAATTGTCCTTTATTAGTATTTATATTTGATCCTAAGCAACTTACACCAGTCTAGGTGGTTCAATACACAAGCAAGGTTATCCTAAGATGCTTGAAACAAATAGGTTTTGAAGGATAAGTTTGAAAAATAGATTTTGAAACATAAGTTTTAAAAAATAGGCTTTGAAAATATAACAAGAATTAGTATTCAAAAAAAAATTATTTTAACTTAAGTCTAGTCTACTTTTTCTATTTGGTTAAATCCAACACATTCAATTAGATGAGTACTAAACCAATATGAGTAATGTGAAGTCAATCAAAGTCAAGTACATAAGGTCATGTACATGAACTCAACTATAGTCAAATATAACTCAGTACTGACTAAAAGACATAAAAAACTAATAGGTTCTACTAGGGAGATGGAGGAGGATGATCCATGCTTCAAGATCTAAGAATCTCCATCATCTGAATATGTCTAGCCTAACTCTACTCCTCCAATCTCTCGTACTGACTAGTCATAGTCTGTTGCAAACTAGTGACTAAAGCCTGAATATGAGTGGCTACCTTCTCAAGTCTGATCACTCTTTGCTCTAGAGTGATAGGAGGTGGAGGTGGAGGAATCTGAAGGAGAACTGCAAAGTCCATGTTGTCATCCTCATCCTCTACTGTTTGCTCAGGCTGAGGTTGATTCCCCTATCTTCAGAACAAGATCCCATCCTCATCTATATGCACCCCAGCTAAATAAAAGTTTTTAATGCCTAACATGTCAAACTCACTCACAAGTGTTACACTGTCTATGACAACGTCAAATCCAAGGGAGGCTAGGAGTGATGTCAAAATATGGTAGTATGGCATGTGAACTCTCCTACTAGTGCCAATGTTGGCAGAGTAAATGATGGTATGAAATATATGCAAACTAATATCTATATCTAGTCTATGACAAAGTGCATAGAATAAGAATGAATGAAATGGTCGTATTATAGCGACATCTCTAGTGGTTAGAGGTAAAATAAAAGTAACTAAGACTCTATAAAGACATAATCCTATATCTTGAGTCTGATAGATGGAAACTAGATGTCAGTTGGGTGATTAGCTCTTAGTCTGGGTGCTCGTGTGATATTCATAATATTTTCTGGTTCGATTATGTTTGAGTCAGGTCTATCTTCTGATTCGGTCGTGTTTAAGTCTGGTCTGGCTTTATCATCCTCTTGATTTGTGATATTTTGATGATTATTAGCTTGTTGATTGGGTTGGTCAAAATTATTTTGTTCATCAAATATAATATTGGTTGTTTCTTCAACTTTAGGTTATTTTTGTTATAGACTCTATATGCTTTACTAGTTGTGGAATATCCTAAAAGGATTCCATTTGTTGTTTTAGATGTAAATTTATCTAAATAATCTTTTGTGTTTAGTATATGTACTTTACATCCAAAAACTTTTAGGTAGTTTAGGTTGGGTATTTTATTATAATAGATTTCATAGGGAGTTTTATTGTGATGTTTATTAATTAGGATTCTATTTTGAATGTAACATGTTGTGCTTATTGCCTCAGCCCATAATTGATTAGATAGTTTATATTTATTTATCATTGTCCTAGCTACTTCTTGTAAGATTCTATTTTTTCTTTTAACTATTCCATTTTATTGAGGGGTTTTACAGCATGAGAATTCATGATGGTATCCATTAATTTGACAAAATTAGGTAAACTTAGTATTTTTAAATTCCCCATCGTGATCACTTTTTATTCTTTTAATTTTTATGTCTTTTTCATTTCCTATTAATTTATATAAGTTGGTGAATTTTTTAAATATTTCTTCTTTAGTTTTTAAAAATTTTATCTACGTAAACCAAGAGTAGTCATCGATTATTACTATGTAGTATTGATTTCTTCTTAGTGACTTAGCACCATGTGAATCAAATAGGTCTAAGTGAAGAAGTTCAAGGATTGAGTTTGTTTGATTTAAGTTAGTTAATTTGTGAGTTGATTTGGTTTGTTTTCCTTGTTGACAAGAATTATAGATTATGTTTTCTAAGTTGGATAATTTTGGTTGACCTTTAACTAAGCCATTTTGACTCATTTTTGAGATGAGTCTTACATGAGTATGACCCAGTATCCTTTGCCATAACTTAGTTTCCTCTGTCTGTATCAGTAGATACTTAGTTGAGGAGCTTGGTAGATCAATTTTGTAGATGTTATTTTTCATAATTCCTTTAAGTGTTATATTAGGGGTTTTAATATTTTCAATTAAGCATTTAGATTTTAAAAATATTACTAAGTAACCAACATCACATAGTTGACTAATGTTTATAAGATTATTTAAATTTATCTACAAGTAAAACTTTACGAATAATAAAGTTAGAACTTAGTTCGATATTACCTATTCTAATTCATTAAAATTTTTCGTTATTACTGAATTCAACGGATCCTAGATTCTTGAATTTTAGCATGTTGAATTTCAATTTATCTCTAGTCATGTGCATAGAGTAACCACTATCTAATATTCATTAGTCCAAATCTTTGTATCCCTATACATAAGATATTTAATTTAGATACAATTTAGATTTTTAAAGAGATTAATTTTCACTTCTTATTTTCCATCTAACCCATTCTAGGTTGTCAAATATGTTAGTCCTATGGGTTGTGTGAGATAGTTGTTCATTTTATTCTTAATTAATTTAATTATGAAATTCTAAGACTTGATTGACCTTGAGTTAAATTCAAGTTTAATTGTTGATCAATTAAACATACATTTGAGATTTTAGCTTCCAAGCTGTGGCAAGGCATAGTGACCTTCTTGGATATCGAAGCAATGACCACTTTCTAAGACAAAACTAATTCATGAAATTGTATACTTAACTAACCTAATGAAAAATATTGATCTAACTAGTCTAGTATTTGGTGAGGTAGCTTCAGTTAGTTTATTTGGCTAAGAAGACCAAGTAGGGTACTCCTTACCCCACTTAACTACCTAGACCAAGTTTTTTAACGTACTATTATTTCACCCCACCCTGGTACTAGGTTAGGCAAGTGTCAATCAAGACTTTGTCCTTATCTAGCCTAGGTTTAATCTAAGTTTATAAAATGAAGGAAAATAAAAAATAAAACAAAATATAAAATTTAGTTTATCTAGCTAGAATGGTTTTTCTATTATCCCTCCCTAGATCATGACCCTTGTTAGATCTGGTCAGATAATGAATCTGATCCTTTGGGACCTAATATTGGTTTATCAAACTTGATTAATCAAGCGGGACTTGGAAACTCATGATTGGACTCGTGGTTTGTAGGTTCGATTGACTAATGATAAATATGATCTATGTCTTTATTTGGCTTTATGTCCAAGTCTGGATCGATTGTACACGACCCTTTCAGCCCTAAGCATCATGTCAAGATACTTGGAGCCCAAAGTGAACCGTTCCAATGAGCCTTTGAGGTCCTCAACTTGAGCTTTGAAGGTAGAGTTTTCTTTCTCAAGTTGTTGGACTTGAGTCAAAGTTACACTTTGAACATCTGCCATTGAGGAACTTGGGTTAGTCTTCTCCTTAACAATTGTAACCTCCTTTTGGAGTGACTTGACCCAAACTTTAGACTTAGCTAATTTACAAGACAAACAATAAATTATTGAATATAATCTTTCAACTAATTGAGGACTTACATTGGGGTTTGAACCTTTTGAATTGGATATGGATTCATGGTTTGACTCGAACTTAGCTTCGGGCTCAATTTCAATGTTAGGTTCGAATTCGATTTCGATCACTTGCTCTCATGCTGGTAGAGCTAGGAAGCTACTTATTCTTCCTCGTCTAATTCTTTTGAAGAGGGCTCGCCCTACGTTGCTTTAAGTGTCTTCCTTCTTGGCTTCTTTTCTTTCTTTTGATTTGGACAGTCCGCTTGAAGTGTCCTTTTTCGTTGCAGCCACAGCAAGTTACTTCAGCTTTGTTGAATGCAGTTTGACTTGATCTAGCTTGCTTGTTCTTGGACTGGTTCACTTTCTTGACTTTCGACTTTTTGAAACTCATCTTCCTCTTGAATATTTTCCAAACTAGATTAACTAGCTCGGTTGTGATTTCATCGTTTTCTTCTAAATCTGACTCATCTTTGGATTTGGGTTCAGGTCATAACTTAGCCTTAGACTCCTTCTTTGTTTGACCTATAAGAAGAGCAATACCTTTCTCGGTCTGAGTAATATTAGTTTGCTCATGTAATTCAAATTTTACAAAAAATTCATCATGTTTAATTTTAGAATGGTATCGAGATACCTTGTAAGCATCGACCATTGATGCTCATAAGGTATTTCTTGGGAACGCTTTCAATGCGTACCTTATTTTGTTGTGGTTCTCGATGGGTTGCCCTATCACTTGAAGACCGTTGAGAAGGTCTTAGATCTTGACGTGTAACCCACTGACAGACTCTCCTTCCTATATTTTTATATTATATAATTTATTTAAAAGTAAATCTCACTTACTTACCTTGGGGTTGGAGGTCCTTTCATGTAGTTCAATTAGTTTGTCCCACAAGGCTTTTGTGTTTATGAAGGGACCTACTCTGTTGAGCTCCTCTTTTGTGAGGTCGCACTGTAAGGTCTAGGTGGCCTTCACATCTACCTCAATCTTGTGCTTGGTGGCGTTATCCCACTTCTCGCAGGGTTGTGGGATTCCATCTTCGTTGGTCTGGAGGGTGAAGCCGATTTGTATGACGATCCACATGTCCACTTGTATCTTCAAGTGGTACTCCATCCTTTCCTTCTAATA
Organism: Curcuma caesia; assembly: GCA_037834155.1. Lineage (NCBI taxonomy): Eukaryota > Viridiplantae > Streptophyta > Magnoliopsida > Zingiberales > Zingiberaceae > Curcuma > Curcuma caesia. The sequence continues at coordinate 4,371 of JBBMKF010466005.1, read as the reverse complement.
TATGAAATCTTCCCTAGAGAAGAGGGGAGGTTGACTAGTGCTGTAGCCTTCCTGATGGGTCATAGAAGTAATCTTGCACATAAAGAAATAAATGAGAAAAGATATTCCAAGACTTGATCTTAGATTAGTAGTGCTGATAAAAATTTAAAATTATGAAAAAATTAAAGCGACGAAAAAACTACTCGATTAGTGGTTGTACTAATTTTGAGCGCCCCCGTGCTGATACCAATTGTAGGACCGGTGAGAGCATTAGAGGGGGTGAATAGCACTTGTTGCGTTTTCATGCCTTTTCGAAAAGTTCGTAATATAAATACAAAGTACACAGTAGAAGATAATTTAAAGATAATAATAGTGACTCATTTTATTTTTACTTGGTTTATAATCTCTAGCTGCTATGATGTTGTGTGTTTGTATGAGATTTTATTTATATATTTTTCCCTTATTTGTTGTGTCACTTACACCCATCAAAATTAATTATTTATTTATTTACCAAACCTCTTATTATCGCCTTAAATGGTATAGGGAGGTCCGGGTCGTCTCTCTCGGACTCAATGACTGGATGTTATCCTAGACAACCTGGTATGGGGTTTATCATGCCTTATTCGTTCCTAATTATTTCTAATTCATTTATTCATTATTTAATTTACAATTAACAAAGAATCCTAAATATACAAAATACACATTCCTAATCATGCATTTATTCAACAATAACACAAAAGCAATATTTATTATACAAATGAATTCTATACATTCAACATACATAAACTACACAACCTGAATCTTACAAATCGTGCACATTCAAGTCATGATTATTAGAATTTATACAATATACATCACAACAACAATTGCATGCAACATAGCTATTTATTGATAATACAAGTTCATCATACAACGTACAACCCAATATCTTTTATTCATAAGAATCAATCAAGTATATACAACACAACAGAATCATATTATACAACAACTAAGATTTTTGCAACACAACTTTACAATAACACATAATCAGTTCCGACATCTAAAGCCATAACACAATTCCAAACACTACAAGTTCAATGTAAAACTCCACATTATACTTCATTCCACACAAACCTAAGCATTTGATACATATTATCTCTGCAACAACATTAACTTAGACATGATCAACTCGAGTTCACTACAACACCAACACTGAATTCAACATAAATATCATTCATAAACATCTCAAACGGCCTATCATGGTTCAACAAAACAATTGCATTCATGTTCACCAAAATTTACATACATGCAGCAGGATTTAAATTCCCATCTACACAAGTTCATACTGCCATAATTCATAATTCACTCCCAAGAATACAAGTTGTTCAACCCATTCAAAATAGGAAAATACCATATACGGCTAACCAACATTTGAATCCAACACCTTACAAAGAAAATAAATCCAACAGTGGCCAACTCCAATTCATTTCAATGCATCACAACAACACAATCGAAATAATTGCAATTCAAATTCACTACAACACCCAATCTATGTGCACATGAAACCTTGAATTCAACCGGCTATCACAAACTTATACTATCCAAACATTCTATGGTATACCATGATTCAATTCATGATTAAGATCCAACAGCAACATGACATTTAAACTACATAGATGAACATATTACAGCCCACAACCGAAACTCTCATTTAACAGACCATATGCCATCAATCACAACAGAACATTCAATTGTCAGTGTAAGTTATCAGGGGGGTTTTGATGCTAACAGCTAACAGCTAATTAAAGGAAACAATGAAATCAGATTAGAACTAGGGTTAAGATTAGGGTTCCTTCCCTTGCGGTTTGGAACAGAAGAAACAGGGGAATGAGGAATGCGATGGATGTGTATTGAAGTGGATGGATGACTCCGAATCAACTCCAATCAGCAGCTTGACACCATTCTGATCAACTTACACCAACCTGGACGGAAGAGCGCCGCCGGAACTAGCTGATTCCGGTGAGCTCAGATCGGGGAAGAATGCAAGCGTCGAACACTACTCAGCCTTGCAAACCACAGACAAGTTAGAAAACCAAACAATACCTTACCTAGCGTCTTCGATGGAGAAAATGGTCGAAGCATAACCCAGCGTCCCGTGCCAAGCTTTGGTGGATGCGAAGGATCAACGAGATTGCCGGAGCAACCACCCACGGAAAATCCCGTGAAGTACTGCCGGTCACCAACCACTGGAGCGAACCACCCATAGCGGCTAAAGATCCGGAGGGGTAAAGAGGAGCAGCGTCGGGCAAACCACCCACGGCGTCTCCCCTGCGGTGGCGTCGGTGCTCATCGATCTTCGTGGATGTCGGCTGCAGCTCGGTGGCTATTCGGAGGGGAAGATGAAGGCGGTGGAGCGCGCGACGAGCTCGGAGTCGCGGCGGGGAGACGAAGCACAGTAGATGGATGTCACGATCGGGAGAATCACGCCGAGCTCTCTTAGAAGCGGCGTGACCTAATCCCTTTTAACCGTGCGCGTGAACCGACGCTGAACCAAGTTTGAACCGAGTGATTGAATTTGAACTGAACCAGTTTTATTGATTTGAACTGAGCTGATTAGAAATGAACCGGATTTCATTTGATTTGGACTGATCTGTTTTGGGCTAGAATTGAATGAAGTGGGTTGGAATTGAATGAAGTGGGCCGGATGAAATGAATTTGGATTGATTAAAGATGATTTGAATCCAATTGAGTTTGATTTTCCAATGTGGTTGAATCAATTAGAATTGAATTAGAGTCCAACTCGAACCAGAATTTATTTTTCTCCAAATTGATTACCTGCAAAATAAATTACAACCAATAAATATCCATAAATACCATAAATTAATAAAAAAATAGAATAACATCAAAATATTCATCCAGATAAAGAATCAGTCTAAAAATCCAATATATTAACATGAAATATGATCAACCCAATCTAAAATAACCCTAATTTACCCAATAAAGATGCTAGTTATCAGTACTCCATGCCGAAAAGGTAGAAAATCTTTCTTGAAGTTTTGTATGCTAAATCGAGCTAGGATAGTATCAATGTATGAAGCGTGGGATAAGCACAACATTCTTTTCTTGTGATCCCTTATTATTTTGATCCTAAGAATATGTCCATATTCTCCCAAGTCCTTCATATCAAACTGCTTGAACAACCATAGCCTTACGTTTGACAACACTTTGACATTATTGCCAATAAATAAAATGTCATCTACGTATAGTACAAGAAATACCATCACATTTCTATCACTTTTCATGTATACACAAGACTCATCTGGACATTGAATAAATCCATAAGACTGGATTACTTCATCAAACCGGATGTTCCAAAATCTCGAAGCTTGTTTCAGTCCATAAATGGACCGATTGAGCTTACATACAAGATGCTCTTTGCCCTCTATAATGAATCCCTCTGGTTTCTCCATATAGGTGTTTTCTTCAAGACTTCCGTTAAGGAAAGCTGTTTTGACATCTATTTATCAAACCTCATAATCCATATGAGCAGAAATAGATAAAAGAATTCAGATAGACTTAAGCATGTCTATCGGCGAAAAGGTCTCCTCATAATCGATTCCCTCTTTCTGAGTATACCCCTTTGCAACAAGCCATGCTTTAAAGGTTTCCACCTTTCCGTCTATTCCTCTTTTCCTTTTCTAGACTCATTTACATTCAATGACTTTTATACCATTTGGTGGTTCTACAAGCTCCTAGACTTGACTAGAATCCATAGATTCTATTTCAGAGTTCATTGCACTTTGCCAAGATGCTGCATTTTTATCTTGGAGTGCTTCATCATATATCCAGGGATCAGCTTCATGTTCACCAGGGATCAAATCTGAAGACTCTCCCAAAAATATGAATCTATCAGGTTGTCTAACAACCCTCCAACTACGACGAGGCACTACTTGTAATTGTGCATCATTTGTGACACGTGATGCAGTTACTTGTGGTATCCTATCTTGTACCGTTGGTACTAAAGTAGAAGTGTCCCCTCTTATTTCTATGGGCTTGTTGTTCATTACATAGTCCTCTTCTAAAAATCGGACATTCGTGCTAACAATAACCTTATGATCTTTAGGACTATAAAACAAATAACCCTTCGTTCCTCTAGGATAACCCACAAACAAGCGAACTTCCGTACGTGGTTCCAACTTATCAGCGTCTCTCTTCAGCACATGTACTGGACTACCTCAAATCTGAATGTGTTTCAAACTAGGCTTATACCCAGTCCACAATTCTGTGGGAGTAGAAGGTACTGACTTAGAAGATACCAAGTTTAGAATGTACACCATCGTTTCTAGAGTATATCCCCAAAATGAATTCGATAATTCTGAATATCTCATCATTGATCTAACCATTTCCTTAAGA
>JBBMKF010465996.1:0-10943 GCA_037834155.1 Curcuma caesia | reverse complement strand
CTAAATATTATAGTAATTTGATTTAAATTTAATTGAACTAAAATAAATTAATAATTCCAGTTCCGTTTTAATTTGATTTGATTCAAGGAAACACAAGATAAAAAATTTAATTTATTTTAATTTGCTTGAATCTCAATTTACACTTCTATCATTGGAAAGTCAAATCCTAATTCTTTACATGACATTAGACAGAATAACAATTATAATACAATTACAAAAATTATTTAGAATCTTCAAAAATATTTTAAATGATATTTTTTTTTGGATCTAACACGGACAATCACGGGTTACACTGGATAATGATTGTTTAAATGAACTATGATTTGATATATTATGGGTCTTCTGATTCAACTTAAATTTAAAATTATCATATCTCAAAGTTCGAATCCCCTTGCATCCCTATGGAATTGTAAATCTTCAAAAAACGTGGAACGTCTAGAGTTTAAATTAAGAAGACTGTATGATATGTGAGAATTATGAAGTCACGACTTTCCTTTATGATGATTGGACACTCTAACCTACCTAAAAGGAGCACTAGCTAACTAACGGACGCTTCAACCCAAGAAAACCAAAGCCATTCTGACTAAATACACCAACCATAATCATACTTTATCGATGTGACATTATCGATGTAGCCAATTAAACTCATTCCCAAAGGGACTCTCTTTATCCCTTCATCTCAAGAAAGAACGTACTGTTAATTCAGTACTTTTAATTATAGAATCGAAGTGAGTACTAGAGGGGAGAGTGAATGACGCTATCTATAATGTTTTTTTTTTATTTTCATAAAATCCGTTCATTTTCGTTCGTAAGTTCGATCAATCAGAGTTTAAACAACTAATAAGTTGCAGCGAAAATAATAAAATACAAACTCAAAACACCAAGACAAAGAGGCACTATTTTTTATTTGGTTCACAATCACATGCTGTTACTCTAAGGCCCACGATTGTTTGATTGTTTACGTTGAGCAATCCATTATGAAACTCCTTTCACATGAAGAGGAGTTTTATCAATTACAAAAGAACGGGAACGATAAAAAGATTATCGTTCTTTGAAAATTAAGGACAGAATGTGATCGAGTTATCGAAGTTGAAGTTGTAGACTTTCGATGTATAACTTTGGCATTATGACAACCTCTAAAATGTTTCTTCGCGCGGAGACAACTATTAGGTTGCTATGAATTATTGTTTTGAGGGTTTTCCATTGAAGCTCTTTTATAGAGCTTTTCGGACGTCTGGAAGCCTTTCCAGGTGCCTCTATGCTGTCCGCTGATCTACCATCGGCGCTGCTGATCCGGTACTTTCAGGCGCTTGTATTCCCTTTTCGGGCGCCTGTATTATGACGTGGAAGTTCCGGATGAACTTTGACCGTTGTTGCATTTATTTGAATCTGGGCGTTTAGAATCAATTCGGGCACCTAGAAGCTGAGGTGTCCCGACCATTGGAACAATGCCACCTTACTGCTATGCTGGTCTGGTTCCGTTGACATTCGATCGCTTAGATCAAATCTGGGAGTCTGGACTCCGATTGCTTGGATTCCGAATAAGGTCGTCCGGAATCAAAATTTCCATCCCTTCATTCCTATATTACAAATTAGTCCAAAAATAAAAGTAACAGGAATGAGAAAACAGTTTCGAACTGTTTATGGTCTTAACTTCGAATTTCTAGTGAAATCTTAGGTTAGACTGACGTCTATTATTCTACACCGGGAACGCGCCTTTATCCACTCTACTGAGGAGAATTTACCTATTTGCCTCCTGCTTAGCTTTGATCCTCAACTCCCAAGATTTGCTGTTAGGCAACTGGTCCACCTGACCTACCTAGACTTCCCGCTAAACAACTGATCCACCTGACCTATTTGGACTTCCTACCATGCATCTGGTCTAACTGATCTGCTTGAATTTCTGTTATGCATCTGGTCCACGTGATCTGTTTGGACTTTCACCTGTTGCACTTGATCCCGCTAAGACTTCTGTCTAGACTGCACATTAGGACTTTTCTTTGCCTAAACTCCACACTATGACTTGTTTTGCCTAGACTCCACATTAAGATTTTTTATTATCTAACCTCAACTAGGACTTTTCTATATATACTCCTTGCATATTTAGATAAACACATCAGTACTAATAACATACTTAACTTGAATCTCGTATCATCGTCCAAATCAATATCCGATCATCTAATACTCTCTATATCAACCCTAATAATGACTCAGTCAACCATCAACCAATGCCTTAATAATGATTCTTGGCGTCTCCTTTCACAGTTCGTTGGACAGTGCTCGACTTTCCAAACTATTTCCCTCTCTAATCATTAAGTCAACTGAGCCGGACGATTCACTCGCTCCCAAGCCACACTAACGTTGATAGGGGTCATTTGCTGTCTCATCATTGCACCTCGATGCATATGCACCTGCATGGCTGCTGCCACCGACAAGTGTTTTTAATTCTTCCTCATGCAGTCTGCAGTCCAAACGCACCACTGCCCAATCATGGCCGAATGACTTGATGACACTGCCGTGATGTCGTCATGACGTGCAGACGTTCCAAATGCAGAAAATTATTCATGAAAGAAAAGATCCAACGATCGAAGAAAACTCACGTGCAGATCCACTCCTTGATTGTCCTGTTCGTCCATCCAGTTCCAGTTCTGCACGCAGAAGCTAGAAAGGCAAACTCATCCCTTACTGTTCATCCACCACTTCTTATTAATTCGGCCTCTCCCCTCTCCTCCTAATACTGCTCTGCAAAATTCCTCGAAACGATCAGGTTTAGATTCGATCGATGTGTTAGAATTACACAAGGGACCAGGAGTCCATGAGATAGAAGAGGTGTAGGAAAACCTCCAGCTCTATGCCATCGCTGATGCTTATAATTCTTTCCATGATCATATCCTATCAAGATCAATCCTTGCTCATCCAACTTAATCTCCATGGACCATGAAGACCCCTCTCCGACCATACGGTTCCATGAAGAAGAGGGGGAGGAGGAGCAGGATAAAAAAGAGGATACCGCGGTGGTTAGTCGAGATTGGCTGAAATTAGGCCAAGCAGCGTCGTCGTCGTCTGGCGGACCTAGTTTGTCTGCGCAGCCACCGCCGGAGTTCTCGGTGAGGAATTTTGCACCGATAGGTCTGAGGGTGGTTAGTCCGCCAAGAAGACGACAGTCAGATGTTTGGCTCAGACTTCAGGCTGCTCCAAATCAGTAAGTTACTTAATTATTGTCTTTTTAGCTACACTCTTTGCTTTGCTTTGACACAGATGATCAGAATTAACATTTAGTTTTATTCTGTTTTGTTTATGATTCATGCAGAACAGGGAGAGAAGTTTGTTTGCCCCAGATAGCCAATAAATACGTGAGAATAAAGTAAATATAAACCTATCTCTTTGTTACATTTTTTGGATTGGCTTCGATCATATTTTCATGCCAAACTGTGCATATTGGAGCTTAACTTCGATCGTTTCTGTAACTCATAATATACAGGGATGGGAGACTAACAGTCAGGTTTCTTATGAAATACTTGGTGAAGAAACTCGGATTGGAGGACGAATCAGAGGTATAATTAATCCCCATCAAAATATATGATTATTCCATGCATGAAAACAAAAGCAGCTGGCTGCAACATTTTTTGTCGTTTTTACTGGCATATTAAGTTTTTCACTACTGCTCATGGTTCGTTCTGCTAAATACAAGTTACATGAGTTTAGGTGAGATGTTGGTATCTGATTGGCACATCATTTCTCCCCCATAATGATTGAGGCCATGCCTGAGGCAGTAGCTAGTACTTCTGCTGTCTCAGTTGGTAAAATTGCTGATCATGTAGTGATCATGCATGAACTGTGAAACATCCTCTTAGTTGTACTCTGAATAAGGCATGGTAGATAGCTTACTATTCAGCATGTAGCTTCAGTTAGATAGAACGGTCCTCGTTGAACTTAATTAAATAATAATTATTTTAAACACTATTTTCAAAGATAGTTTTTTCAGTAATTTATCATGTATATATAGGACGCTGAATTTCCAAGAGGCACACTCCACTTTCAAAATTTTCATTTATTAATTATACCTCTCTTGTCTAGACCTGATCACCCATTCTCTTTTCCAAAGTATTTGAATCATAATTCAAAAATATAACAATTTTTTGATTTGGATGGATGTAAATATCTCACCTTTCTTCTCTTCTCTTTTCTCTCTCAGCTCAAGTGCCACGTTAATTTTTATTTAAATTGAATTGATCCAGATAAAAAAAATAAAAACTTAATTATATTATTAGTGACTTTCATATTAAAAATATTGATGGCTGGAATTATTTTTTAAAAATTTAATCATTAAATTTAGTATAATCTTCTAAATTTATCTATTTTTATTTTTAATTTTAAAATTTTAATAAAAATACAAAAGAAGTTAATAAAAAGTAATAATATTAAAAATATTTTTTTATTTTTTAATATCTAATTATAAAAAATAAAGAAATATGAAATGATGTTGTACTTTACAATATTATAATAGTGGATTTTGAAATATGATGCTGGATTTTAGAATTTAGTATCTGGTCTTCTCATGGATTTTACATCATTATGATATTGAATTTTGAAATTTAGTACCATTGTGGTATTAGATTTCAAAAATCAGTACCACTGTGGTATTGAATCTCATATTATAATGAGTGATACGGTGGAATCGTTGAATCGACATGTAGCTAGTACATGACGACCATGTGGACTTAAAGTATGAAAAGAGTAAAAATTATATGGTAGGATCAAAGAGGATTAGATAATGACCGAAGGGTTGTTAGTTGACAACCCCTAACCTTTGGTTCTGACCTTGATGTTTGCTCATAGGTTGACCTCTCCTTAGTCTCAGATCTCAACCTTGAGTTTTGACTTCAATGTTTGCTTGGCTGTATAGGCCGACCTCTTCTTCGGTCTCGACCTTGAGTTTTGATCTCGGCGTCTGCTCGGTTTCATGTGTCGACATCATCTTGAACTCAAATTCCTACTTAGGGTTTCGACATTGACATCTGTTTAGCTTCATGTGCCAACTTTATCTTTAGCTCAAGTTCCTACTTAGGGTTCCGACTTTGGCATCTGCTCGGCTTCATGTGCTAACCTCATCTTTAACTCGGGTTCCTACTTAGGGTTCCAACCTCGGCATCTACTCGGCCTCATGTGCTAACCTTATCTCGACCTCGGATTCTAACCTCGGCATCTGCTCAGCCTCAAAGGTCGATCTCATCTTAGTCTCAAGTCTTGACCTAGGTTTTGACCTTGGCGTCTACTCGGCCTCACTACCAACTTCATCTCAGCCTCGGATCTCGATTTTAACCTCTTACGCTGACTCCGTCCCAGTCTTAGACTAAGTCCAAGAAATCAATTTGTCTACAAGATTAGGAAACCCTATGACTGTTTCTCCTAGAGAAATAAAAAAATATCTTGGAAGATATGGATGATTGGAACAAATATATCAGAACCGAAGCACATGTTTCGAATCTTTCTAATGTAGAATGCATATTTCAGAACATATCTGAAACATATATTGACAACTCTATAAAAGGTTGCCCATACTCATGGGCACAGGTATGCACATACAAAATCTTAATTTTTTCAAGTCCTGAATTTTCTTCTTTATGCAAAATCCTAACTTAATTATCGGAGTGGCTTGTCGGGATCCATCCCCTAACTCTCTTTTTGAGTACTTTTTTGGTTACTTTATTTTTTTCAATGCTTATCTTCAAGGAGCATGCATATCAGCAGTTCGTTGGCCAGTGGCTTGATCATCCATGGTATTTGGATGGAACAATGAATTTTGATTGAAATTCATTGATGAACTTAAGGGACCCGCAGATATTACTTTCGTCATATGGAAGAGGTAGATCTCATCTATATTACTCATATCTCTCCACATTACTTATTGCATATCCAGTGATCGACTTTATAGTACAACTTGTTATAGGTGACGTTTGTCAATATTAAAGTATACAACTCCTTATGTAAAAAAACCATAATGATTTCAGGTCTAAAAACTATTTATACTAATAGTCACTATAAGAATATTTATGACACTCATATAATGATTCATAAAATATTATCATGGCGTGTCAATTCAATACATATATACTTATGTGTCAACTTGATATCTTATATCCATGACTTGTAAGATTAAGTCATCAGTTGACCTACATATTAATCTCAACTCATTAATATTGACCTTGTATATTAAAGCTTGATTAGGAATAATTAAGAGTAGTATTTTATATATATCTATAGTCTCTCACTATCAATTTAACCAATTAATATGCTATAAACTAGAACCTACTACCCTAAGAAATTATTATACTTATTCATCTGACACAGATCTAAAGTAAATATAATAACAATAAATTTTATCTTTTATTAATAAAATATGATATAAAAGTTTCCTTGTCAATCATCTCATAATTGACTATAAGGGCTAACACTAATAATCTCCCACTAGCACTAGTGCTAATCATTGAAATATTTAATACCCAATGACCTAATGTAACTATCATGCTTCCTCTGTGCCAAAGCCTTGTTTAAAGTATTTACAATGTTAGCATCAGTTGATACTCTCCATATTCTCACATCTCCTCTATCGATGATCTCTTGAATGAGATGGAACTACCATAGTATGTCTTTGGATCGCTGATGAGAGCGAGGCTCTTTAGCCTACGCAATTGTACCATTGTTATCACAATAGAGGTCTATTGGGTTTGCTGTGCTAGGAACTACACCAAGCTTTATAATGAATTTTTTAATCCAAAAAACCTCTTTTGCTGCACCAGAAGCAACAATATACTTGGTCTTTGTAGTAAAATCAACAACTGTGTCTTGCTTTGAACTCTTCCAACTTATGACACTACCATTTAAGAAAAATACATATTCTAACTGCGATTTGGAATCATTCTTGTGAGTTTGGAAGTTTACATCGTTATAACCCTTTACAGGGAGCTCCTCATCACCTTCAAATATGAAGAAATAATATTTCATTCTTCTTAAGTATTTAAGAATATTCTTGACTACTGTCCAGTGACCTTCACCTAGATCTGACTGACATCTGCTCATCATACTTAACGCATAAGAGACATCTGGGCGAGTACAAAATATGACATACATGATAGACTCTATAGTAGATGCATAAAAATATGATCCATGTAGCCCCTTTTTTCCTTAGAAGAGGGGCATCGAGCCTTCGAAAGGCTCACACCATGAGACATCGGTAGGAATCCCTATTTAGAATTATGTATGGCAAAACGATTAAGCACCTTGTCAATATATGTACTTTGACATAGGCCAAACATTCTGTTAGATCTATCTATATAAATCTTGATGCCCAAAATGTAGGCTGCTTCACCTAAGTCTTTCATTGAGAAATAATTCCCAAGCCATGTCTTTATAGACTGCAGTATAGGGATATCATTTCTAATGAGAAGTATATGTAGGATCGTTAGGAGCGCTAGAGGGGGGTGAATAGCGCTTTCGTGCGTTTTCACACTTTTCGACAAACTTGTAAAACTCACATATGTGAAATAGAGAAAGCAGTAGAAAAAACACAAGTACACAGTAGTTTTATTTGGTTCACAGCCATAGACTGCTGTTCTAAGGTCCACAATCAAAAGACTATTTTCGACGGGCAATCTACTAAGTAACTCCTCTCTTATGAAAGAGAGTTAAGCACTTTACAAATACGTAAGATTGGTAACAAATATACCGATCTAGAAATTAAGAATAAAAATGTAAAGCACAAGTTATACTGACAGAGTATGGATGTGAAGACTTTGATGTAGTTCCTCGGCGTGACGACAGCGTTTTGGATGAACTTTCTTTGTGCAGATGATTGTCGTAGGTGGTAATCAGATCCATCTAGGGTTCCCCCTCGAAGTTTCTTTTATTGAGTGATCAGGGCACTTGGAAGCCTTTCCGAGTGCCTCCACGTGTCCGTTGATCCACTATCGACGCTACTAACTCAACACTTTTGGGCGCCTGTATCCCTTTTCGGGCGCTTGCATGCTGACGTGGAGGTTCTGGATCAACCTTGACTCTGCAACACCTTATCCAGATTAGGGTGCCTAGAACCTTTCCGGGCGCCTGAAGGTTGAGGTGTCCCGACCATTGAGACTTTGCCACCTTACCACCTCACTGGTTCTGTTCCGTTGACGTCCGATAGCCTGGGACCCATCCGGGCGCCTGGACTGCCCGGTCACCTGGATCGAGATAAGGGCACCCGAAACACAAAGTTCCAGCCTCTCCTTTCCTTCATTATAAGTTAGTGCACAATACAAAAGTAACAGAAAAGTAAATAATTTTTTAAACTTTTTGGTCTTGCCTTTAAGTTCCAGTGAAATCCTAAGTCAGACCGATGCCTACTGTTCCCCTTACTGGGAATGCGTTCTCACGCATTCTACTCGGGAGAATTTATCTTATGCCAACTAAGTCTTCCAGACTTGTTGGACTTTTGCTTAGCCTCGATCCTCGACCCTCAAGACTTCCACCACTAGACATCCAGTTCTCCAGACCCGCCTAGAGTTATGTCTGGTGTACTTGATTCGCCAAGTCTTCCTCCCTAGTTCTTCTGACCAGGACTTCTTTGACCAGTCCTTCAAATTAGGTCTTCTCACCTAATCCTTTAGATTATGCTTTCCTGCTTAGCCTCCAGCTATGACTTCCACCGCCTAGTCACGATTAGGGCTTTCCTATTTTTAGCCTCAACTAGGGCTTTCCTGTGTTACCTGCATACTTACTTCAGCTCATCAAATAATTTCACACACTTAACTTGAATCCTTCGCCATTATCAAAACTTGGGTTCAATTATCTAGTGCTCCCTGCACCAATAATCTCTCTCTCTTTGATTATGACAACCTCGGTTCCAAGTTAAGAAAAAATATTTGCAATAACATAAAGAAGTAAACATAACAACAAGTAAGGCAAGTCATCACAAGTATTAACAATTTAAGATCCTTGACTCCCCCTTAATTGGACTCCCCATGAACTTATGTTTTACTTTAAGGAAGAATAATAATTATATATTTTTTCTTCTCTCCCTCTGAACTTGATATGGTTTAGTTTGATCAACTTGATGCAAACCATCCAAGTCCTACTTAGATTTAAAAAATATTTTACAATAATTAAAATAACTTATGAAAATTAGCTTTGAAATTTTTTTAAAGATAATTTCAATATTTCAGGAGATTAAAAAATATTTTTGAATTTAACTTTGAATTATTTCATCTCTCTCCCCCTTTGACATAATAAAAAAATAGTAAACTTTAGTTTTGAAATTTTTTTAACAATCATTTAATCATGTGAAAAATAGGTGTGAGTCTAAGTATGCTATAATAAAAAAAAATACTTAGACAAAAAAATTTTCTCTTAGGCATATGCCCAACTTAGGTTTTGACTAACTATCAGAAGATATAGCTTGACCAAGTTAATCAAGTTTAAGTGTATCATTCTAGTTAGCGTTTGCTAAAAAGGAACACTTAACTTGATCCTTAGTTTATATATGTTTATAGTCTAAGTTTTAGATTTGATCCACATACATAAGCATCTGAAACTCAGGCTATGACTCTATGCATCTCACACCATCTTAGGTTTCATAATATACAATCAAGTTATCTAGTATGCTTTGTGAAATGCGTCATCCTAAGTTTATAGGTGCATGATCTCTACTGGAAGTACCTAAACAAGGGCTAAAAAGTTCCTTTTTCTTTTGAAAACCAAAATTTAAAACTAAATTTTTTAAAAAATAAAGTAAACCTTTGAAATCATTTTAAAATACTAAGTAATAGTAGATATGAAAACATGAGTTTCAAAATGTAAGAAAATTTGAATTTAGTCTATTAGACACATTCCTAATTGCTTTTTGAGTGTGCTAAACTCAGATTTAGGGAGAGGTTTTGTGAATATGTCAGCTAAGTTGGATTTGGACTCAATATAATCAAATATAATTTCTCCCTTAGCGACATGGTCTCTATCAAAGTAGTGTTTAACCTTTATGTGTTTTATTCTAGAGCGATGTATTGGGTTTTTGGTCAAATTTATTAAGCTAATATTATCAATTAATACCTTGGTATTATGATATTTCAAGTTGTAGTCAGTTAATTTGTGCATCATCCAAAGTAGTTGTGCAATACATTCACCCATAGCTATATACCATATTTCAGTTGTAGATAGTGCAACACATTATTGCTTTCTACTATACTAGCTGACTAGATATGGACCTAAGAATTGACATCCTCCACTTGTACTTTTTCTATCTAGTTTGCAACCAGCATAGTCTGAGTCAGAGTATCCTATTAGGTCAAAGTTACTACTCCTAAGGTACCACATTCCTACATTTAGTGCTCCCTTAACATACCTTAGTATCCTTTTTACAGTTGTTAAGTGTGATTTCTTAGCATTTGATTGATACGTAGCACACATACCTACTGTAAATAAAATATCAGGTCGACTTACAGTTAGATATAGTAGACTACTTATTATACTTCAATAATATTTTAAGTCTACTTATTTTCCTTCTAGATCACTATCAATGTTGGCGTTGGTTGCTATATGTGTTTTTATTTCTTTTGAATTTTTTATTCCAAATTTTATAATTAGTTTTTTTGCATATTTAGTTTGATAAATATAGATACCATCATTGGTTTGTTTTATTTGTAACCCTAAGAAAAAGTACAGTTCACCTACCCAACTCATTTCAAATTCATTTTTCATAAACTCAATAAATTCTTTTAAAAATTTAGTGTTGGTTGATCCAAAAATAATATCATCTGTTAGGATCGGTTGAATAGCTAGAGGGGGGTGAACAGCGTTTCTCGATTTTTCTTGATCTTTCTCTGCACAAAGATTAGCGGAAGCAAAAATATAAAAGAGAAAGACAGAGATCAACGCTAACCCGGTTTATTTTACTTGGTATCCACCTCCGCAGA